>NW_026468882.1:0-10426 GCF_026875155.1 Cherax quadricarinatus | reverse complement strand
ATGGGTGATCCCATCACTGGGGTAAATTTGGGTTTGATGCATCAGGGGTCAGGGTGGGTTTTCGCATCACTTGGTCGGGTGGGTGACGCTCACTCTGTCGGGGTGGGTGAGCATCAGGGTCACGATGGGGGATGCATTTTGGGGTCAGGGTGGGTGTTGCATCCTGGGTCGGGAGGGGGGGCCCCCCGTCACGGGGTCAGGATGGTGATGGTTCCTGGGCAGGTGGGGTGAGCATCACTGTGTCGGATTGGGTGACGCTTCACTGGGTCACTTGGGTGTGCATCACTGGGTCAGGGTGGGTGTCGCATCACTTGGTCAGGGTGGATGACGCATCACTCTGTCAGGATGGGTGACGCATCACTGTGTCTGGATGGGTGATGCATCACTGAGTCACGATGGTGATGCATCACTGGGTCAGGGTGGGTGTCGCATCACTTGGTCAGGGTGGATGACGCATCACTCTGTCAGGATGGGTGACGCATCACTGGGTCACGATGGGTGATGCATCATTGGGTCAGGGTGGTTGATGCATCACTGGGTCATGATAGGTGACGCCTCACTGGGTCATCATGCGTGACTCATCACTGGGCGAGGGTGGGTGACGCATCACTGTGTCATGATGGATGACGCATCACTGGGTCAGGGTGGGTGACGCATCACTGGGTCATGATGGGTAATGCATCACTGCGTCAGGGTGGGTGATGCATCACTGTGTCAGGATGGGTGACGCATCACTGCGTCACGATGTGTGATACATCACTTGGTCAGGGTGGGTGACGCATCACTGGGTCAGGATGGGTGACGCATCACTAGGTCAGGATGGGTGATGCAGCACTGGGTCATGATGGGGGATGTATCACTGGGTCGGTGTGGATGATGCATCACTGGGTCAGGGTGGGTGACGCATTAGTGTCAGGGTGGGTGACGCATCACTGGGTCATGATTGGTGATGCATCACTGGGTCATAATGCATGACGCATCACTGGGTCATGATGCGTGACGCATCACTGGGTCAGGGTGGGTGACGCATCACAGTGTCAGGGTGGGTGACGCATCACTGGGTCAGGACGGGTGACGCATCACTGGGTCATGATGGGTGACGCATCACTGGGTCAGGATGGGTGACGCATCACTGGGTCAGGATGGGTGATGCATCACTGGGTCAGGGTGGGTGATGCATCACTGGGTCAGGGTGGGTGACGCATTACTGGGTCATGATGGGAGACGCATCATTGGGTCAGGGTGGGTGACTTATCACTGGGTCATGATTGGTGATGCATCACTGGGTCATGATGCATGACGCATCACTGGGTCATGATGCGTGACGCATCACTGGGTCAGGGTGGGTGACGCATCAGTGTCAGGGTGGGTGACGCATCACTGGGTCAGGATGGGTGACGCATCACTGGGTCATGATGGGTGACGCATCACTGGGTCAGGATGGGTGACGCATCACTGGGTCAGGATGGGTGACGCATCACTGGGTCAGGGTGGGTGACGTATCGCTTGGTCAGGGTGGGTGACGAATCAATGGTCAGGATGGGTGATGCATCACTGGGTCATGATGGGTGACGCGTCACTGGGTCAGGGTGGGTGACGTATCACTGGGCCAGGGTGGGTGACGCATCACTGAGTAAGGATGGGTGACTCATCACTTGGTAGGCGTGGGTGGCTCACCACTGGGTCAGGATGAGTGACGCATCACAGTTTCAGGTTGGGTGACGCATCACTGGGTTAGGATAGGTGACATATCACTTGGTCATGATGGGTGACGCATCGCTTGGTCAGGTTGGGTGACGCATCACTGCGTCACGATGGGTGACGCATCACTGGGTCAGGATGGGTGATGCATCACTGGGTCAGGATGAGTGACGCATCACTGGGTCAGGGTGGTTGACGCATCACTCGGTCAGGGTGGGTGACGCATCAATGTGTCAGGGTTTGTGATGCATCACTGGGTCAGGGTGGGTGACGTATCACTGCATGAAGGTGGGTGATGCATCACTGGGTCAGGATGAGTGACGCATCACTGGGTCAGGGTGGGTGACGCATCACTTGGTCACGGTGGGTGACGCATCAATGTGTCAGGGTTTGTGATGCATCACTGGGTCAGGATTGGTGAAGCATCACTGGGTCAGTCTTGGTGACTCATCACTGGGTCAGGATGGGTTACGCATCGCTGTGTCAGGGTGGGTGACGCATCACTGGGTCAGGATGGGTGACGCATCACTGGGTCAGGGTGGGTGACGTTTCGCTTGGTCAGGGTGGGTGACGCATCACTGATCAGGATGAGTGATGCATCACTTGGTCAGGATGGGTGACGCATAACTGGGTCAGGGTGGGTGACGTATCACTGGGTCATGGTGGGTTATGCATCACTGGGTCAGGATGGGTGACGCATCACTGGGTCAGGGTGGGTGACTCACCGCTTGCTCAGGATGGGTGACGCATCGCATTGTCGGAATGAGTGACGCATCACTGGGTCAGGATGGGTGAAGCATCACTGGGTCAGGATGGGTGACCGATCACTGGGTCAGTGTGGGTGACGCATCACTGGGTCAGGATGGGTGACGCATCACTGGGTCAGGGTGGGTGACGTATCACTGGGTAAGGGTGGGTTACACATCACTGGGTCAGGGTGGGCGACGCCTCACTGGGTCAGGGTGGGTGACTCACCGCTGGGTCAGGATGGATTGACGCATTGCATTGTCAGGATGGGTGACGCATCGCTGCGTCAGGATGGGGTGAGCATCACTGTGTCAGGAGGGGTTTACCGATCACTGGGTCAGGTGGGTGACGCATCACTGGGTCAGAATAGGTGACGCTCATTGGGGTCGGGGGTGGGTGACGCTCCTGGGTCAGGAAGGGGGTGTGCACCCCGGGGTCAGGATTGGTGATGCATCATGGGTCGGTATGGTGATAATCACTGGGCAGGATGGGTGAGCATACGCCCAGGGGGTGACGCATCGTCCCGTGGATGGGGGGGCGCTCACTGGGTAGATGCGTGACACATATGGGTCAGGGTGGGTGAGCATCTTGGGTCATGATGGATAGGCTAATGCGTAAAGGGTGGGGACGCTAGGGGGGGGTTGGGTGACGATCACTGTGTCAGGGGTGATGGTCACTGTGTCAGGAGGGTGACGATCATAGGTCCGATGAGTGAGCATCACTGGGTCGGGTGTGTGATGCCACTTGGTCAGGGTGGGTGAGATCATTGTCAGGAGGGGGGACGCTCACTGGGTCACGATGGGTGTGCATCACTGGTTCAGGGTGGGTGATGATCAGGGCCCCGGATGGGTGGTGCTCACGGGTCGGGAGGGTGATGATCACGGGCGGATGGGTTGACCACATGTGTGGGAGGGGTGACGCAACTGGGTCAGATGGGTGATGCATCACGGGTCGGGGTTTTTTTTACTCTCACGGGATCGGATGGAGAGCATCAGGGGGTCAGGGGGTGCGCATCACGGTCATGATGGAAATGCATCTTGCGTCAGGGTGGGTGAGCTTACTGTGTAGGAGGGTTAGCATCACGGGGGCCCCGAGGGTGAGGGCTATTGGTCGGGGTGGGGTGATTCATCACTGGGTTCAGGAGGGTTTGATGCAGCACTTGGTCAGGGTGGGTGAACATCACTGGGTCAGTATGGGTGATGCTCACGGGTCAGGGTGGGGAATGATCACAGGTGGGAGGGGTGATGCAGCACTTGGTAGATGGCTGGCTCCTGGGTCGGTGTGGAGGAAATAAAAATCACTGGGTCAGGATGGTGAGCATCACTGGGTCAGGGGGGTGGTTTGGGGTTTCAGGGGGGGGGAGCTTCTGGGTCTATGGGAGCGATCTTGGGTCAGGGGGGTCTCTGACGGGTCATGATGGGTGATGCTCGGGGGGGGGGTCATGATGCGTACGCATCATGGCAGGGTGGGTGAGCTCACAGTGTCAGGGGGGTAACGCTTCCGGGTCATGAGGGGTGAGTTCATTGGGCCAGGGTGGGTGCGTATTTGGGGGTTTCTAGCTTGATGAATCATGGGTGATGTGGGGTGTGCTTTCTGGGGGAGTGGGTGCAATAAAGGGGGTTCAGGATGGGTTAGATTTTGGGTTAGGGTGGGTGAGATAGGGTCTGAGGGTGATGATCATGGGACAAGGGGGTGACGCATCACTGGGTATGTTTGGTTACGCATCACTGGGTTTGGGTGGGTGAAGAAAATGGGTCAAGATGGGTGACACACCCGGGGTCAAGGTTGAAGACAAAAAAACACAAATAAAAACAAATAGGATTTGCTTTTGGGAATCTGCCCGGGCGGTCATAGAGTTTCCCCTTTACTGTCTCCCTACATCCCTTGGGGGGGGGAAACCCTTTTTACCGCGTTGTCTCCCCTTTGGGGATTACAGATGAGTACGCAGATGTGTAAAATTCAAACCAACAAACGGGACCGTTGAGGGTCAACGAAGATTGCTCTTGCAAGTTGTTAAGGGCAAAAAGTTAAAAATTTAATAAAATTTTCATGAAAAAAGATTCTTGTTGTGTGTAATGATTTTGGGAAGTTTTACTAGAAAATTTAGCCATTTTTTGTAAATTATGTTTAATATTTTGTAGGGGGGGAATTTGTATTTTAAAAATTGAAAGATTTATTTAATAAAATGTGAACTAGTTTTTGGGGCGAAAATTTTTGGGTTTGGAAGTTAAAAATAAATGCAACGTTGGGGGGGCCCAAGGGCACCTTTACCGACGGAAAAATGGCTGCCCCTGTCTGAACGAAGGTTTGCTGTCTACTACTAACAAGTCCTACTACATTGAAGCGAGAGATATCACACATCCAAAATTGCTGGAATGTTATTCATCCATAAACCACAAAGCATGTCCAGTAAAAAAAAAGAAGTTCTGCACTACAGTGGTAGTGAGGGACACACCTTCAGTTCCCGCACCGTGTGCTCCATCACAAAACCCGCGTGCTTAAAAATGCAAGAGTAAAAAAAAAACCATACATGGCAGCAAAAATGTCTTTCAAGAAAAAGGGTATTATGAAGAAAAAACAAATGCAGCAAAGAAAAAACCCACAAAAAAACATCCCAAGATGCAGCAATTGCAAAAATAAAAACAAAAATACAAAATTACTTCAAGCACTACTCAGCCCCCCTCCACCTCACACTCCTCCAAAATGTGGGGTAACCAAGATCCATATGCTTTTATACCTCACATGCAGACAGGCTGTACCCGGATCCTTTAAATCTACCCTAAAGGGGTTTTTTGCATTAAATTTTAAAATGCCCTTATTTACAAATTCCCGCTTTACCCTTTTGAAAAAATTCTCAAATTCACCAAAATTTAAACGCCAACTCTTCTGCAAACCCATCAACAAAACCAATATGACGCAGTCCAACAACGCCAATGAAAGCCCCCACCGCCACCACCTCTCACTGAACCCAACCCAAACAGAAGCCTTACCTCAGAAACTTCTTCTAATTGTCTACTGAAATTGAAAAGAAACAACACCCCCTTCTTCCCTACTCCACCCCCGCCCTTTTCCCATTAGCTCGTCGATTACCTGGAACACCATGCTTTAAACACAAAGGGGACTCGTATTCTACACCACGAGGCTATACCCTGCAAGCATGACTCGTCTAGAACTCATCCAACATCTCCAAGACAACACTGTATCGTACCAAAGCGAAGAAAGACCTTTCCCCTACCTACAACCAGATACCCCACCACCTCCAACCCAACGAATACTACTACAGCTCTCCCAAAAGTGTGATACAACCCCTTTTCGAAAACAATATCCCGCACTGATAAACGGTTTAGACCATAACCAACTCATCCTGCTTGCTGCCTTCTGACACTCCCAGCTCCTACCGCTGCCTTCGCCATCCTCTCCTAGTGAGCCAAGCAATGACATCAGTCAAGCCTCTCTATCTACGTCTCCAGTACTTTTGTACCACATGTCCCAAAGTGGTTGGGCCACTTGCCTTGATTCCTCCTCTTCCCCTCCTCCCCATCTTTTTCCAGTTATTTCCATCCTTTTCCCTTTCTTCCTTCCCATCTTTACAACGCTCTCGTCGTCCTCGAAGAAGAAGAAGAAGGGTCAAGGTGGGTAACGCATCACTGGGTCAGGATTGGTGACGCATCACTGTGTCAGGGCGCGTGACGCATCAATGGGTCAGGATGGGTGATGCATCACTGAGTCAGGATAGGTGATGCATCACTGGGTCAGGGTGGGTGACGCATCACTGGGTCAGGGTGGGTGACGCATCACTGGGTCAGGATGGGTGACGCTTCACTGGGTCAGGATGGGTGACGCATCACTGGGTCAGGGTGAGTGACGCATCACTGGGTCAGGGTGGGTGACGCATCACTGGGTCAGGGTCAGAGTGGGTGATGCATCACTCGTCAGTGGGGGGTGTTCGTATACTGGGTCATGATGGATGATGCGTTTACTAGGTCAGGTGGTGGGCCCCATCACTGGGTCATGATGCGTGACGCATCACAGGGTCAGGGTGGGTGACGCATCACTGTGTCAGGTTGGGTGACGCTTCACTGGGTCAGGATGTGTGAGCATCAAATGGGTCAGTGTGCGTGATGCTCACTGCGTCATGATGGGTCATGCCTCACTGGGTCAGGGTGGGTGATGCAATCACTGGGTCAGGATGGGTGACGCATTACTGGGCCAGGATGGGTGACGCATCATTGGGTAAGGGTGGGAGGCATCATTTTGGTCAGGGTGGGTGATGCATCAATGGGTCAGGGTTATGTGATGCATCAATGGGTCAAGGGTGGGTGAGGGGCATCACTGGGTCAGGATGGGTGAAGCATCACTGGGTCGGGGGTTAATGTGACTCATCACTGGGTCAGGGGGGTGATGCATCACTGGGTCAGGATGGGGGACGCATCACTGGGACAGGATGGGTGATGCATCACTGAGTCAGGATGGGGGGACGCATCACTGGGTAAGGGTGGGTGACGGATCACTGGATCAGGGTTGGTGAGCATCACTGGATCAAGATGGGTGACGCATCACTGGATCAGCGTGGGTGACGCATCACTGGGTCAGGATGGGTGACGCATCACTGGGTCAGGGTGGGTGATGCATCACTGGGTCAGGGTGGGTGATGCATCACTGGGTCAGGATGGGTGACGCATCACTGGGTCAGGATGGGTGACGCATCACTGGGTCAGGGTGGGTGACGCATCACTTGGTCAGGGTGGGTGATGCATCAATGGGTCAGGGTATGTGATGCATCACTGGGTCAGGGTGGGTAAATGCATCACTGGTCAGGTGGGTGAAGCATCACTGGGTCAGGGTGTTTGACTCATCACTGGGTCAGGGTGGTGACGTATCACTGCGTGAGGGATGGGTGATTGCATCACTGGGTCAGTGTGGGTGGGCATCTCTGGGTCAGGGGGGTGATGCATCACTGGGTCAGGATGGGTGACGCATCACTGTGTCAGGGTGGGTGACGTATCACTGCGTGAGGATGGGTGATGCATCATGGGTCGTGTGGGTGGCGCATCTTTGGGTCAGGGTGGGTGATGCATCACTGGGTTCAGGATGGGTGAGCATCACTGTGTCAGGGGGGGGTGACGTATCGCTTGGACAGGGTGGGTGACGTATCACTGGTCAGGAGGGGTTTGATGCTACTGGGTCAGGATGGGTGACGCATCACTAGGTCAGGGAGGGTGACGTATCACTGGGTCAGGGTGGGTGAGCGTCACTGGGTGAGGATGGGTGACGATCATCTGGTTCAGGATGGGTGACGCATCACGTGTCAGGATTCGTGGACGCATCACTGGGTCAGGATTGGGGGACGCATCACTGGATCAGGATGGGTAACGCATCACTGGGTCAGGGTGGGTGATGCATCACTGGGTCAGGATGGGTGACGTATCACTAGGTCAGGGAGGGTGACGTATCACTGGGTCAGGGTGGGTGACGCGTCACTGCATCAGGATGGGTAACGCATCACTGGGTCAGGGTGGGTGATGCATCACTGGATCAGGATGGGTAACGCATCACTGGGTCAGGATGGGTGATGTATTTCTGGGTCAGGATGGGTGATGTATCACTGGGTCAGGGCTAGAGCCTTGCCTAAGGACAAATGTAAAAGTTACACACATCTCAAGCATAAACAGGACACCCAGGGCTATCCCAGTCAAACCAGAAAGCGCTAAACCAGTATTCGTTACTTCAATGGGTTGGTTAACAGAGGGTTAGGCAAAAATCTTTGTTAGGAAAATGTATCTTTTTATTCAACATAACACTATATACACACTCTAGAAAACACTTATCTATCTTCTATCCCAAACGCCAAAATGATGTTACCAAGAAACAGCTGGCTGGGGGTCCCAGCCACTATAACCAATAGGCCTAGTCAGCGTCAAGGGCCCTCACTTCCACTACCAACCCCATTTCTTATTTCCTCACTCATCCCACAACACCCTGACCATGTCAGAGCCCAGGTGAGCATACAGGTAAGCCATAGAAGAGCTATGGCCTGAGTTAGCTAAACAAAAGGGAGTACACAACTACAAACTTAGCTTAAATACACAGGGATCTCCGGGCACCAGCCTCCACCCCCATGCTGACTCCACGTGACCCCAGCCACGCTTACTCCGTTTACCCAGACACAGTTGGAAAATACCTACCTAGCAGGATTTCTTTATAATTACAGTTAGAGTACTTTACAGTGCCCCCAAATGCACATTATGAATTATAAAATTATTCTTTACAATTATAACATTCATACTATTATGGCACACTTCTCCCCTGTATATACTTTACAATGTCATGCAGAACCCTGCATAACAGTGATATATCACTGGGTCAGGATAGGTGATGTATCACTGGGTCAGGATGGGTGATGTATCACTGGGTCAGGATGGGTGATGCATCACTGGGTCAGGATGAGTGACGCATCCCTGTGTCAGGATGAAAGTTGTGTCACTGTGTCATAATGGGTGATGCATCACTGGGTCAGGATGGGTGATGTATCATTGGATCAGGATGGGTGATGCATCATTGGGTCAGGATGGGTGATGCATCACTGGGTCAGGATGTGTGATATATCACTGGGTCAGGATGTGTGATGTATCACTGGGTCAAGATGGGTGATGTATCACTGGGTCAGGATGGGTGACTCATCACAGGGTCAGGATGGGTGATGTATAACTGGGCCAGGGTGGGTGATGTATCATTGGGTCAGGATGAGAGATGTATCACTGGGTCAGAATGGGTGATGTATCACTGGGTCAGGATGGGTGACTCATCACAGGGTCAGGATGGGTGATGTATAACTGGGCCAGGGTGAGAGATGTATCATTGGGTCAGGATGAGAGATGTATCACTGGGTCAGAATGGGTGATGTATCACTGGGTCAGGATTGGTGATATATCACTGGGTCAGGATTGGTGATATATCACTGGGTCAGGTTAGGTGATGTATCACTGGGTCAGGATGGGTGATGCATAACTGGGTCAGGATAGGTGACGCATCAATGGGTCAGGATGGGTGATGTATCACTAGGTCTGGATGGGTCATGTATCACTCGGTCATCATGGGTGATGTATCACTGGGTCAGGATGGGTGATGCATCACTGGGTCAGGATGGGTGACGCATCACTATGTCAGGATGGGTGATGCATCCCTGTGTCAGGATGGGTGATGTGTCACTGTGTCATAATGGGTGATGCATCACTGGGTCAGGTTGGGTTGTGTATCACTGGGTCAGGATGGGTGATGTGTCAAGTGTCATAATGGGTGATGCATCACTGGGTCAGAATGCGTGATGTATCACTGGGTCAGGATAGGAGACGCATCACTGGGTCAAGATGGGCGATGCATCACTGGGTCAGGATGGGTGATGTATCACTGGGTCAGGATGGGTGATGTATCACTGGGTCAGGATGGGTGATGTATCACTGGGTCAGGATGGGTGATTCATCACAGGGTCAGGATGGGTGATGTATAACTGGGCGAGGGTGGGTGATGTATCATTGGGTCAGGATGGGTGATGTATCACTGGGTCAAGATGGGTGATGTATCACTGGGTCAGGATTGGTGATATATCACTGGGTCAGGATAGTGGACGCATCACTGGGTGAGGATGGGTGATGTATCACTGGGTCAGGATGGGTGGTGCATCACTGGGTCCAGATGGGTGAGGTGTCACTGGGTCAGGATGGGTGATGCATCACTGGGTCAGGATCGGTGATGCATCACTGGGTCAGGATGGTTGACGCATCACTGGGTCAGGATGGGTTATGCATCACTGGGTCAAGATTGGCGACTGATCACTGGGTCAGGATGGGTGATGTATCACTGGATCAGGATGGCTGATTTATGACTGGGTCAGGATGGGTGATGCATCACTGGGTCAGGATGGGTGACGCATCACTGGGTCGGGGATGGGTGACGATACTGGGTCTGGGGTTGGGGTAGG
>NW_026468881.1:0-13004 GCF_026875155.1 Cherax quadricarinatus | reverse complement strand
TGACTTATAATCAACTCTGTGCTACATATACACAATGTACACATATGTTGTTAGTGTATTACTCTTTATCAGACTAAAATTTCAGCTCCAATTCCAATACTGTTCAATTTTTCCTCTTTTTCTCTTTAGCATCTTTTTGTTTTGTTGAACATAAGCAATACTGCATAATACATTTAGAAAAATGATTTTCAAAAGACTTCCATTCTTCATGTTAAAAATACATGTGACTTGTACCTCACTGGCAGCCTATTCAGCTCACAACCAGAACTATGCTATATCAAACAAAACCAGTATTATGCAGGGCACTGTAAAAAATATGTGTATAAAAAAATGCTCCATTAATAATGTCAGTGGATGGGAGTTGTTCTGAAAATGGATGCATAATAGTCCTGAACAGTGCCAGGAGAGGAGAGGAGAGGTGTGTAGTCAGTACTGTTAGATTGGTGGATGAAGCAAGATGTCATGGTGTTTAACCCTTTGACTGTTTTGGCCGTATATATACGTCTTACGAACCACTGTTTTTCACATATATTTACTCATAAATTCTAGCGGCTTCAAATCAAGCAGGAGAAAGCTGGTAGGCCCACATGTGAGAGAATGGGTCTGTGTGGTCAGTGTGCACCATATTAAAAAATCCTGCTGCACGCAGTGCATAATGAGAAAAAAAACTCCGACCGTTTCTTTTAATTAAAATGCCAACTTTGTGGTCTATTTTCGTAGAGTATTTATGGTGTATTCTCGTTTTCTTGGTCTCATTTGATAGAATGTTAAACATATTATAGAAATAGAGGTGATTTTGATTGGTTTTACTATGAAAAGAACCTTGAAATGGAGCTCAAAGTAGGGGAAATGTTTGATTTTTGCCGATGTTCAAAAGTAAACAAATGATGTCTTTTTCCAATAAATGTCCAAGTAGCCATTCTAATATGCAGTCATGAATGGGTTGATGTTATTTATACAATTCTTACAATATTGCAGTAGTCTGCATAACAATAAATCTTTTATTTTTTGTTTGAATAAAAATTCAAAATAGAAAGCAAGAGTAATATCAGAGGGGCCTGGAGCTGTGACTGATTAACAAAGAAAATGTTATTTTAGAGCCAGGAATGTCTGTGTTGTTCATTCTAGACCCTATTTTGAAACTGTCATATTTTTTAATTTTCGTGAAATTGGCCAAATTGCAAATTTCTGACCACGTTATTGGGTAGTTGAAATCAGTAAATGGGCAGTTTCTTGTACTCAATCGATAGAAAAAATGGAGTTCTAAAGAAATAGCTATGAGTTTGGTCAACTGGAACAAAGGAATTAGCCGAAAATTGGGCTCAAAGTGGGCAAAATTGCCGATTCGTAAATATTGATGAGGTCGCTAACTTCGCAAGAGTGTAATTAGGTCAGTTTTCATCAAATTTCGTCCTTTTGGTGTCATTACAATCGGGAAAAGATTTTCTATCATTTCACAAGAAAAAAACATTTTTTTTTGTTTTGGAAATTTTGCGACACCAAGAGACGCCTCAGGATTTGGGGTTACGACAGTCAAGGGGTTAAGTATGTGGGTGGTAATTTGGGTAAGTTTAGGTCATAGGTTATTTTTTTTGTACTCTCACAATTTTACTTGTAAGGCCCTCCCAGTATGTTGAGGGCCTGTTTTATAGGGTACAGATAATAGTTTTTGCCTGCAGGCTAAGAGGCTGGCAGAAGGGGATTGTTGTATTTATATTATTATTAATTTGGATATGATACATAAATGTACAAAGAAATACAGTGGTTAACCCTTTAAGGGTTGACAGGCCCTCTCAGAGACTTGTTCTCAGGGTCGCCCAAATTTCAAAAAAAAAAAAAAAAAAAAAAAAAAAATGATTTTTTCTTATGAAAAGATAGAGAATCTTTTCCCGATCATAATGACACCAAAAGTATGAAATTTGATGGAAAACTTACGGAATTATGCTCTCGCGAAGTTAGCGGTCTCGACGATGTTTACGCATCGGCGATTTTGCCCACTTTGAGCCCTATTTTCGGCCAATTCCACTGTACTAGTCGACAAAAATCATGAATATTTCGCTAGAACTCCATTTTTTCTATCGAATGAGTGCAAGAAACCACCCATTTATCGATTTCAACTATCCAATACAGTGGTCAGAATTTAGCAATTTTGCCAATTTCACACAAATTTCAAAAGAAGCCAATTTCCAAATAGGTCCAGAATAAACAAGAAAGACATTCCTGGCACTAAAATGACATTTCCTCTGTTCATTAGTCACGTCCCAATGCCCCTCTTACATTCTTTTGCTTTCCACTTTGAATATTTATTCTCACAAAAAATAGAAGATTTACTGTTATGCAGACTACTGCATTAGTGTAAAAAATGGTATAAATAATATCTGCACACTTGTGAAAGAATATTAGACTCACCAGTTGACGTGTATTGGATGCTTAGCTTGATTTATTTACTTTTGAACTTTGGTAAAAATTGAACATTTCTGTTACTTTGAGCTCAATTTCAAGGTATTTTTCAATGTAAAATCAGTCAAAATCATCTCAATTTCTGTAATATGTCTTCCATTCTATAGAATGAGACCAGGAAAACTAGAATACAACAATAAATACCTACGAAAATACAGTGCAAAGTCACTGTTTTAATCCAAAAAGACGGTCAAAGTTTTTTTTCTCATTACGCACTGTTGCTGCAGGATTTTTTTTTATCTGCGCACACTGACCACAAGACCCTTCTTTCATTTTTAGGCCTCCCACTTTCTCTCACTAGATTTGAGGGCGCTAAAATTAGGGTACTAGTACGTCAAAAACCCTGGTGCGTAAGCCGTATTAGTAGGCCAAAAACCTAAAAGGGGTTAAGTGTAACATCCAAAAGCCCCTGTATGCGAACATTATGGGCAGGCTTAAAATTAAACTAAATAAAAAAAGGGAAAATGATATATTCATGGAAAAAAATTACAGTAAAAAATGAAAATTAAGCACAGATAATTTTCAAAACAGGTCATATGGTATTTGCTGAGTTGCTGTGCATTCAGAAATGGAGAAATTTTTGGGTATGAAATTTAAAAAAAAAAAAATTTTTGATGGGGTCCAGGTTAAACTTTTAAAGAGTACAATTATTCAGTATTTATTTTTTTTGGGGTGATTAAGCAATTTTTAAAAAGGACTTAAATTTTAAAAAAAACAGACATGTTTCTTTAAATTCACGGGTAATAATCCAGTTTTTTGGGCCTTTTATGGCATTGATTTTTTCATAAGGTTATTATAAATTATTATTTTTTGTATTGTTAGTTTTTGTGCTTTTCCCTGATAGCTAATATAAATACTGACCTTTTATTTAAATGTTTTTTGTGAAGAAAAAGCTTGGCCCTATTTTGGTTTTGTTTAATATTTTAAATCTGCTAAAAGGGCTGTACCCCCTGGGTCCCAGCACTGTTTTGTAACGTTTTTATTACATTTGTAAATAAATTGAGGGTCATACACCCCCTTAGGAAAGGGGAAATTCAAGGAACGGGACGAAGCTTTTTTTCCTTAGATCAAGAGCCCTTCCCCACATTAAAACCTCAACTGAGGGAACTGAGTTTTAGCTAACGAGGGAAGGAAAAATTTCCCAGCAACCCCTGGAAAAAAAACAAAGGGTTTCAGAACAAACCATTATTAAAAAAACAGCTCAGCTCAGTAAACTTTATCAAGTCTTGATTTCATAAGACTAATGGAGGAAAATGTTTTTGTAATAAAGGTTGGTTCTGAAAATGTCCGGGGGAAGGAGAATAAAAAAGCTTTTAGGTTTACCGGGGTTAACAAAAAAAAATGAAAAATCTTGAGTCCCCTTTATTTAAAATTTGAATGAGGAAGCAATATTTTTTTAAGATATTTACAGGTTAAGTACATACAAACCAAATAACCCCCACATAGGGGAAAAAAAGCTTACGATATGTTTCGGGCCCCTTGCACTGAAACTTTGCGTAAGCTCCTCTCTCCTATGTGCGGATTGTGATTGTTCCAGCATGGGATTGGCCTTTTTTTTATTTAAAAGTTAAGCACTGTTACTCTGCCTGGGGTCTTTTCCCCCACACCCCTATCATGTTAAAACCCCCCTTCAAGGTAAATACAACAAAACTTACACTCAGCACCCAGGGGGAACAAGAGAATGTCTATGTAACCCTGCCCCAGGAAAACTAAAGGGGGTTTTTTTAATAACAAATTCAACAATTTTCCTCTTACTAACTGCTAAAGATCACATCTCTTTGATAAGAAATACAAATGGAACCCGGCTTACGAGTTTAACCTGTTCGGACCTTTCTCATTTTCCCGATCTGCTTGTTGTTGGGTCAATTTTCCTCATTTGAGTTAATGAAATGTATTAAACCATTTCCGTGGAATTCCTGCTCTGGGGGCAGGAATATGAGTAATACATCTTTTCCCGTTTTTATCACAATTATCTAATATGACATAAAAACAAATAAAAATTAAGCAAAAAGGATATATACTCTAGAATGAAAAATACAGTAGTACCCCGAGTTTCAAAATTTAAACCGTTCCAGGGTTGGTTCTAAAGTCAAAACGTTTGAAATCAAAACAGATTTCCCATAAAAATAAAGTAAATCCAATAATTCGTTCCTGCTGTCGGAGGCATGACAAATGTCTTAAAAATGACCTATTATCAACTCTACGCTTATTTATCTATCACAATTTATCTAATTAACATAATAAAAATACAAAAACAAAAAACCCGTACACACTCTGAATAATAAAAAACAGTGGGCCCCCGATAATCTAAGGGTCAAAAAATCGTAATTTTTTTGAAAATTGTAACTTATTTTTGTCAAAACGTGACTCGCAAAGTCGTTTACCGCAAATAGTCGTTCGTCTGGGGCGCGGCACACAGCCCCAAGCCACCTCCACTCCTTCCCCCGCCAGGGTCATGTTTATCCAAATGAGGATGATCCCCCGATTCAATTTATACAATTTTTTAATATTCCATTCATTTTAGTGCTTACAACGCTAAATAAGTCACCATGGTCCAAAGAAAACTTTTAGTGCCAGCCCTTTTGGGAAGGAATTTAGAAAAAAATATAATTTAAGAAAAATTTTTAGAAAAAAATAAGGGGGTGGTGGTAGAGGTACGTTGTGATGGGTAGAGGTGGTAGTGATGGGGGAGAGGGTGCTAGATTGTATAGGGGAGGGGGGTATGATGTGGTAGAGGGTGTAGATTTTTGGGGGGATTTTTGTGGGGTAGGGGTGGGTAGGGTGATGGGGTGGGGGTAGAGGGTGGGGAGTGATGGTAGTAGAGGGTGGAGAAATTTTGATAGGGAGTGGGGGTAGGAAGGGAGGGTGGTAGTGATGGTGGTAGCAGTTGTGATAGTGGGAGAAGGTGGGAGTAATGGTGGTAAGGGTGGTAGTATTTTTGATGGGGAAGGGTGCCTTCTTCAGGATTCTACCAACTCCTCCAATATTTTTGGGGGTTATAAGGGTCAGAAAACACCCCCCCCTCAGCTGCTGCTTCACCACCATTATGGGGTGGCTTATGCTCTCAGGGGCCCCTTTAAACCCCCAACAACAACAACACAACACCCTTTGACATTCATAATGATTTTTATTCATTCTAAGTCTTTTCCCAAAGTTTCTATGTTATTAAAATTTGTTTATTATGTCATATTAATTAAAATTGTGATAGATAAATAACCCGTAGAGTTAATATTAGTTTTCCATATTCCCCCAAACAACAACCCGTCCCCCCTCCCTCTCCCCCACGCCATACACCAAAAAAAGCTTCATTTAAAGGAAAAGTTTTATGTTAAACATTATTTATCATTTTATTAGTGTTTTACATTTTTTTGGGCATTCTTTTTGCATTTTAAATTCTATTTTAAGTAGGGAAGTGACCCCGGGAAGTGACCTAGAGTCCTTTGAGAGGGAGATTCCCCTTCCAAAAATAACCTCTCTTCCTCCTCCTCCCCCTGTTTTCCATTTATCCCAACAGCCTTCAAAAAAAGGTAACTGTATTTTTAATGTTAAATTTTTTTGTGCATGAAAATCCATCTTTAATTTAAAAAAAAAAAATTTTTGTTGTTTACTTCGGGGCTTCGGGAACAAATTTTAATTTGGATTTAAATTATTTCTTAGGGGGAAAATGGTTTTCCCAAAATTTTTTAAAATTTCGATAAAAAACCCCCTCTCGGGGAAACGGTTTAATTTTAGGGAAAAAATGAGGGTCCACTGTATTCTGTCATTAAATATGTGGTGGGGGGGGAGGACGCAGTCGGGGCATTCTTGCTCCAGCTATGAAAATGTCTTCCCATTCTTTCCCCCCTTCAATTTTTAGTATAAAAGAAAACGGAGTTTGTAATGCTAACTCCCTTAGTCACTTTTTTTCATAAGAAATCCTAATTTTGAAATAAAATGGTGTACTACCCCTTTTAACATACGGGGAAACCCCAAAAAAAATTCGAACGAAACCCAAATATCAAACGTTTCAAAAATAAACCATTTTCTCAGACAAACCGTGTCCCAAATTTTTCGAAGCCCCCCTTTTTTTCCAGACCGCTGGGTACGGGACCTTCTGCGGGCCCGCCCGTCCGCGTCCCCGCGCAGGTGCCGGGGAGCAGTCTAGTTTTTTGGTTTTTTGTTGAGTGAACACAAAACCTGTGCTCTAAATTCACACAAGTGTTTAGTGCTTGGGGGGACTGTAAAATTTAAATCCCAGGGGGCCCAAAAGAAACTTGCTTAGTGGTCCCCCTTTTGGAAAAAGGGAAAGTGAAAAAACACCATAGATTGAAAAAGGGGAAATAATACGAAGTATAAGAGGGGTGTGAGACTTTTTTGAGCTTGCCGGGAGGGTAGGGAAAAACAAGTGGGACCATCATTTCTATCCTGGCAAAAAAAGGGACAAATAAAGGAAGCTTTTTTGGAAAGGTGTTAATATGAAAACCAAAAAAGACCACAAATAGTTGAAGGGGTTTTTGAAAAAGTTGTTCGGGTGTGGATCAAGAAAAAAAAATTGCGGGTGATAGGGGTTTCGAGACGTTATTTGCAAAAGGAAAGGGGAATTTTGCATGCTAAAACCGGAAAGAAAACAGGGGAACCAGTGCTGATAGTTTTTTAAAACCCCACAAGGGGGTTTGACAGTTTTAAAGAAGCAAAAGTGGCATACACATGTTGAAAGGAAAAGGTGAGGCAGCCAGTTAACAAATGGGCAGCTGAAATTTTGTACGGGTTTTTAAAAGGGGGTACATAGAAGTGAAGAATTAAAAACCGAAAAAGTTTTTAAATTGTAAAAAAAGGGCTTTTTTTGGAAGAAAACCCAAAAAAGGGACCCCCTCAAACAGGGGGAAAAAGGGGCACTCCCGGGACACAAACCTATGAAAGACAGGTTACTCTTTTATTCTGTGCAAATGCTGTGGTGTTTTTAAAGTGAAGCCTTTATTTGTGTATCATTCAAAAACCCAGAGTGTTTAAAAAAAAACAATTTTTTTTTAAAGAAAAAGTTATGGGGTTTGGGGAAAAGCTAATCATAAGGAAAGGGTCAAAAGGGCAAATTTTCAAAGAGGGGGTTGTGAAGTTTTTGGCCCCCAATGTGAAAAAATACCTCCAAAAAAAGGAAAATTCCCACTCAAGTGCCCCTTTTAAAAGGGACAATGCTCCTGCCCATCCCCAAACTTATTGGGACCTTTTGGGTCTAAGGACTTCAGTTTTTAAAAAAGTGTTTTTCTTCCCTCCAACACCACCCCCTCTCCTCCACCCCAGGGACCAAAAGGTCATTTTAACTTAAAAAAAATTCTACAAAAAAAGCAGTTTTTAAAAAAAATGCTTTGAAGTGACCCCGACACTAAGTTGACCCAAAGAGAGTTCTGGAGGAATCATTTAAACCATCTACAACTCCATAACCCTTATGGGTTAAGGCTTGGGGGGGAAAATGATTTCCAGGTTTTTGAACTCGCTTGGAGACAATTGTGGCCAGATTGGCCCAAAAAAGGGGGTTTTTTAAAAGGGTTTGAGGTTGCCCCGGCCCCAGCTGACCCTCTGCCTTTTGGGTGGACTCTATTGTGGCTTTGGGGGAAAACACCCTGGGGTTTGGAGGTTAGTGGTGAGGATGTGGAAGATTGGTGGGGACCACGGGGAAGGGAGCTAACCACGGGAAGAGCGCAAGAGCTTCATCTGGAGCGTATCAGACCACACGGGGAAATTTGCTTCAGAGGAGGAGGAAGAGGGATGGATGGGTGCCTTCTTCAAAAAATTAAGGAGTTTTTGTCCCAAGTGGAATGATGCCCAAAAAAGTTTGGTAAATTTTACCCCCCTGAGAAACTAAAAAAAAGGCCCATTTTTTGCAACAAGTTCAGTGACAAAAACCATGTCCCATTTTGGGGAAATGTGAAGAGGTGGCCAAAACAGGGGAAAGTGGACAGTATTTTGTGAGGGCGGGGGCCAGTGACTCTCAAGCCTGGTCCAAATGGCATTAAAAGACAGAGAAGGGAAGAAAACCCCGAAGGGTTTTCCGAAGTCCTTGTGGAGGGGGGATTCCCTTCCAAAACCCCAACCCCAACTCCCTCTCTCCCCTCCCATCTTCCCGATGCCACACCCCAAAAATTTTAAAGGGGAAATAAAATGTTTTTTTAAAAAGTATTTTTAAACATAATTAAAAAAATATTTGGGGAAATTTTAAAAATGAATTAATCTCAAAAATGTATTTTTTGGTGAATATTTTTTTGGGTTTTTTGGAACGGATTAAATTTTAATTTTTCCCTTTTTTTTTAAAGAGAAATATTGGTTTAAATTTCAGACTTTTTGAATTTAGAACTAGCCCTGGAACGGATTTTAAATTTGATTTTTGAGGTTCCACTGTACCTTGCAGAAGAAGGGGTTTTTAAAATCCACCCAAATTTTTACCTGTGCCAGCATGCAGGAAAAAACATTAAAATCTTAAGAGTGTGTTTTTTGTCCAAAAATGCCCTTAAAAATAATAATTTAAAAAAATAATATAATTAAAAAATAACAAACCATAATCCTTGAGGTGCATTTAAAAGTCGCATAAAACCCTTAATACAGGGAACCCTCAAAAAAAAAAACTTTAAACCGTTCCAGGAGCATATTCCAAATTTGAAAAGTCTTTAAAATTTGAAGTAATATTTCCCAAAAAAAATAATGGAAAAACAATTAGTCCTTTCCCGAAAACCCAAAAAATTTTCACACAAAAAATACAATTATAGGGATTTAAATTTCCCTTTTTATAAACAAATACTATAGGTTTTTTTTAATTTTTGTATAGTTAAAACACCCACCCTCCGCCCTTAAAGACCGGTTTGGTTTCCCAGAAAACCCGGGATAAGGCGAAAAGGTCGTGAGCAACTTTATACTGAAAATCAACAAACATTTTTGTAATGACTTTATTTTATTTTCTTTATTTTGGTAATTTTAAAGTTTTAAATTTTTTTTTAGGGTTTTTAAATACTGTATTTTATATGTAAAGGGGTTTTTTGGTTTAAACACTGTTTTACAAACAAAAAGTTTTTTATTTTCCCCAAAAATTTTGGGATAAAAAACACGGTCAAAGTCGAGTGGTTGTAAGCCCGGGTGGGAAAGGTTTTACAAAAAAAATAACATTTTTTTTCTTTTTCCTTTTTGAAGATTGGAGGGGATCTGGGAAAATAAGGGGAGGAGGAGAGAGGGGGTTGGGGTTATTTTTTGGAAGGAGAATTTCCCCCCCCAGAGGACTTTTAGGTAAAGCCCTCTTGGGGGTTTTTCCCCTTTTCTGTCTTTTAAACCCCCCAAAAGAAAACCCCTTGAAAAAAGTACGGATCCCCGTCTCACAAAATCTGTCCCAAAAACCCCCCCTAGGGTTTTGGGCCCCTTTTTTAAAAAACCCCAAAAAGGGGGCATGGATCTGTCACTGAACTTTTTTGCAAAGATGGCTTTTTTTCGGTTGCTCAGGGTGGTTCTTCTTTCACAAAAATTTTGGGCATCCCTTCCCCTTGGCCCAAAACTCCTTAATCTTTTAACAAAAGGGAAAATCATCCACTCCCTATATTAACACCTTTCACAAAAATAACTTTTCCCTTTATTTGTTTTTCTTTGACATTTGAACCGATGGCGACTTTTTTTTCCCTACATCCTGGGAAGCTCAACAAGTCTCACACCACTCTCATATTTTTGGGATTATTTCCTTCTTCACATCTACGGGGTTTCTCACTTTTTTTACCCCAAGGGGGACTGTAGCAATTTTTTGGGCCCCCTGGCAGCTTATTTCACAGTCCCCCAAAAAACAAAAACACAAAATAATTTTTAAAAAGCATGAATGAGAGCGCAGGTTTTGTGTTTACTCAAACATAAACAAAAACAAAATGCTCACGGCACTAGCAGGGACGTGGGCAGACGGGCGGCAGACAGGTCCATAACCCGGGGGCTGAAAAAAGGGCGCATTCGTTAAAAAGAAACACCCGTTTTTTCCGAAAAAAGGGCCTATTTTTTGAAAGTTTTGATATTTTATTTCATTCATTTTTGAGGTTTCCCCTGTATCCATTTTGCTTAATTTATCTATGATTTTTCCCCAAAATTATAAAAATAAAAAACGCTACAAAGCATATAAACATATAAATTAAAATAAATTTTGAGATTTTTCCCTCCGCTTTACATGGGAAAAAAAACCACTCGGGTCCGGTAGTTTTTCAACAACAACAAAGGGGTTTTTCAAAAAATCACCCAAAAATGGGGATTTCTATTTCCTAACACCTGTTTCCAAATACCCTTTCTATACATCTTCACCCTATTTAAGAAACCCCCCAAATTTTAAAAGACAACAAAAATTTTTAAAGGTTTAAATAATGAGTATATTTTATATGCATTTTTTTGCTCTGGGGGGACTTTAAAAAAACTACTTATAATGTGTTGCGGGGGGGGGGTGGCCCGTTGGGGGGTTTCATACCTACCCCACTTAAAATAATTTACCTTGGAAAACCCATAAACAAGCCTTTTTAAAACTACAAATTTTTAAGGTAAGTAAGGGTGAAATTTCATATGCATTTTATTTCCCTTTGGGGGGGCCCTTTTAAAGGGTATATATAATGTGTAAGGTGGGGGGGCCCCGATGGGGGTTTCATACCTACCACCTTTTTTTACCAAACCCAAACCCTTTTTATTTACCTTTTCACCCAAAATGAAGACCCTTAAAAAATACAAATATTTTTAAAGGGAAGTAAAGATTTTACTGTATAAGCATTTTATCACTCTTTTTGGGGAAATTTTAAATTTCCCCGATATAAAGCATGTTCACTCGAGAAACAAACCAGACTGACTCACGCGCCTGCATGGGGAGGCACGCAGTGGGGAGGGGGGACGGTCTGAACGGGGTTCGAAACCAGGGCATTTTGGGTGCAAAAAACAGTCAAACTCGAAGCGTTCATAGTCATGTTTTCAAAAAGGGGGTTCCCCTGATGGAAATCAAGCCTTCACCATAGTACACAGTATCACTTTAGTGATACTATGAAGGATACGCAGAAAAACAACATCATAAAAAAAAAAACCCCAAGGACCCTAGAACTAAATTTGTTCCCCAGCAGGACCCGGTGATCACAACCCCCCTCACCACCACAACCCAGGGAACAACAAAACAAAAAACATGGCTGACTCCCCTCCAATCCACCCCTTAAAAGGATTCACCCATGTAACCAGGTATGATTATTCCTGACAAATCAGGGCAACATCGTGCCAAAAGCAAATCAAAGATATTAAAGAAACCCTTTGCTGATGAAATCCAAGAAACCACCCGAAAAACAAGACCCAAAAAACCTTGAAGAGAAGATTCCCTCGGGAAGTGCTGACACAGAAAATATCTGAAACAGCTATACCAGCACATGAGCAAATAAAAAACTCTAAAATGAATTGAAGAAGCAATCAAAAGGGAACAAACATGCACACTTGATTGAATGAATACCTTGATTTCAAGACGAAAAAACCCGGACAAATAATTGTCTGATGCATTTTATAATAAACAGTCCACACATTCCTGTGAAAAAACCCCAAAGAACGTGCAAAAAAACTGCTACGGGTAATACAGGACCACGTAAAAGTTTCGGGGAAAACAATGAAATCAAAAACATTTGCTAGGGAAAAAAGGTAGTAAACCAGTATTTTTGACAGCCTTCATATAAAAAAGAAAGGACTTAATTAACCCTTTTCTGTCGCAACCCCCCAAACCCGAGGTGTCTCCTGGTGTCGCAAAAATTTTAAAAAAAAAAAAAAAAAAAAAAAAAAAAATTATTTTTTCTTATGAAATGATAAAAATCTTTTCCCCATTTTAATGACACCAAAAAAAAAACGAAATTTTTATGGAAACTACGGGTTATGCTCTCGCGAAGTTAGCGACCTCGGCGAAATTACAAACGGGGTTTCGCCCACTTTGAGCCCCATTTTCGGTAATTCCATAGTTCCATCAAACCCAAACTATAGCAATTTCTTTAGAACTCCATTTTTTCTATCGATTGAGTACAAGAAACGCCCCTTTTCCGATTTCAACACCCCAAAAACATGGGGGAGAAATTTGCAATTTTTCCAATTTCACAAAAAATTAAAAAATAGACAAATTTTCAAAAAAAGGTCCAAAAACAAAGCAGCCCTTTCCCGGGTCAAAATAACATTTTCTTTTTTCATCAGTTTTTTTCTCCAGGCCCCTCTGATATTCTCTTTCTTTTTATTTTTTTAAATTTTTTTCAACAAAAAATAGAAGACTTTCTATTAGCAGACACGCAATCTGAAAAATTGTATAAATAACATAACCCATTCATGATCATATTTGAAAGGTAGTTGGACATTTATTGGCAAAGACAATTTTTTACTTTTTAACATTGGCAAAAATCAAAAATTTTTCTACTTTGAGCTCCATTTCCAATTCTTTTATGAAAATAATCAAAATCACCACTATTTTTTAATAGTTTTTCCCTTTTATCAAAGAGACCCAAAAAAATGGAAAACAACCTAAATACTATACGAAAATAACCCCAAAATTTGAATTTTAATTAAAA
>NW_026468880.1:0-62144 GCF_026875155.1 Cherax quadricarinatus | reverse complement strand
TAATAATAAAAAATAACATGGTCCCTCAATAATCGTCGGCCTAAAAGTCGTCCATTTCGGAAATAGTCCGGGTTTTTTCGTCAAATATTGGCTGCAAATGGTCCGGTAACTCGCTAATAGTCCTAATAGTCCTTCGTCTTGGATGGGTACTCACGCTCTGAGCCGCCTCGGCCTTTCCTTCCCAGCCAGTGTGCCATTGTTTACCAGTGAGTGACGGTCCCCTCACATGCACCTACGAAATATATCATAATATTCCCATTGATTTTAGTGCTTGCAAGTGCCTAAATAAGCTACCATGGCTCCAAATAAAGCTTCTAGTGCCAGCCCTTTGGTAAAGAATGTGAGAAACACATAATTTATGAAAAAGTTTGTAGAAAAATACAAAGATGGTGGTGGTAGAGTGAAAGCAGTTGTGATAGTGGTTGATGAACATAAGAAAGGAGGATCACTGCAGCAGGCCTGTTGGCCCATGCTCGGCAGGTCCTTTACAATTCATCCCACTAACGAAACATTTTCCCAACCCAGTCCTCAATGCTACCCAAGAAATAAGCTCTGATAACTCTATCCACTCATTTGGGACTTGCAAATGAGTGGATAGAGTTATCAGAGCTTATTTCTTGGGTAGCATTGAGGACTGGGTTGGGAAAACGTTTCGTTAGTGGGATGAATTGCAAAGGACCTGCCTCTCAGTAGTAGTAACCAGTTACCAGTAACCAGTGTACCAGTAGATGACTCACTACCAACCGTCTCTGCGTGAATCACTGTCTGTATTCATATTGTGCTGACCACAGCAGTATTTCAAAACACCCCCTCACATATGGGTACTGGGGTTAGTCAGTTATACGAGAGTGAGCAAGGAGGCAGGTCACGGCTGTTTGGGCGCTTCACACATTATCTGTAATATACGTACTTCCAGCCTACGTGAGTATTTTTTTACCCTATCCACGTGTTCGAACCCCACATGATAAATGGTGGCAACGGTGTGGAGCGTGGATTAAGCTTTTTAAGGGTATTTCAAGACGTTAGAAGACTGTTTGTGAGTAGCCGGCGGGCCAAAGGTGAACCGTAGCTAGCCGCTCCCCTCACAACCTCCACCTCCAGCCTGCAAGCCTGTTGCAGCCGTTTTTTCAAGCTTCCTGGCTTAGTTCGTGTGCTAATTGCTTCAATCTCCGAGGGGTTGACCCGGATTTTGCAATTAAGCCAGTCAGTAAGCCAGACTGTGGAAGTGAACGCCAGTCAGCCTATCATCCAGCCTGTCTCCTGTCATCCACCTGCTCCTCCGTGCTGTGTGCATCGTTACACGTCTTCCAGTCAGCCATTCTCGTGGGTTAAGCCAGTCAGCCAACCCAGCTTCTAACCCAGCTGAGAGAGAGAAGTAAGCCACGCAAGTTCCTCTGGAAGTTCCTCTGAAGTATTGTCTTATATATCGCTTTGTGCTCCCAGTTGGATGCCAGTTGGATGCTAAGCGTGGTCTTCACCATCCCTGTGGCATAGTGGCTTATCAAGCCACCTTTGTGGGTAGTGAGTGGAGTGCCGCGCCAGTGAGGCGCCAGCGAAGAGTCACACCCACCACTCAACCACTCTACTCACACCACACCACCACCCACCTCATCCTACCTGTGGCTGTTTTCACCTTGCTACCGGTGTCCTAATTAATACTGTTTTGGCGTCTCACATAATTGGTCAAGAGATTGTTTTAAGCTTGAGCCGCCCCAACGATAAAGCCAGTTATGTGAGTTCACCGCGAGAAAGCGCCATTTCTTCCGAGACAGCGCTTTGAGTGTCGGCTGTCATCACCCGCCAGGACAACCTTCTGCATCACCAGTCATCCCGTCGACTCTCCAGATTGCTGTGATAATTTTCTGTTTAGAGACATTTTCTTGCATTTAAAGACATTTGCGTGTGTTGGAGACTCTTTAGTGAATTTACTTGTGTACTCTAAACCTGTTGTATTTCAGTGTAGACTCAGTGTTTCTTTGACTCATTTTTTTTTCTGCCATATTTTTCAGTGTTTATTGCCCTCATCTTATATTTTTTTTTATCTGTTGTTTTTTTTTTATGCTATCTCTGTCTGTAAGTAAGTATTAGTGTGTGTAGAAGTACCAGTCAGTCACTCTGTGTGAGTGATTCATTTTTTTTGTATTCTTTCAGCATTGTATTTATCCGTAATTGTATTGTATTTCATGACAGTGATATTCACCCCAGTATTTACCAAATTATCCCATTTATTTCTATGTGTTTTACCTTTTTTCGCTATGCCAGCAGTGTCTCATTCCTCGAATTTTTTCGCAGACTTGTGTACCATTATTTTGCCAGCAAATTTTTGATCGTATCAGTCACAGAAGATTTTGTTGTAAGAAAATACTAAAATAATGAATACGCTGATTAAGTGTTGATGTGCCCCGCATTTTTATGTGTTACACTTCCCGCTTTTGTTCCTTTGTTTTTTGTTATTCATATTTTTATATTTCTTTGAACAAAGTCCACTTCTTGATGTAATTTCAATTAACTTTTTTAACGTTAAGTGTTTTCTTTACTCTGTTTGTAGTAAATTGTTTTGTCTAATTGCCAATTAAGAGCTTAAAGTGTTCAATCAGTTTTTCTTATATTTTTTATTTTATTATTTAACTGAGTTTCCCAGTGAAACTTTTATTTATTGCCCAGTGATTATTTCTACACCTTATTTTTTTGCACTTGAACTGCAGTTGAATTATTTTTCTTTTATTGATCTTTTTTATGCATTATTATTCTCAGTTCATTATTGCTTCTTGTTTTTCATTTTACTAATTTTCTGATGTTGTCTTTGTTTATATTTTAATTTTGTTTATGCCCATTCTTAGAAAATATTTAAATTTCCCAATATTCTCTCGTGGCATACCAATTATTGTATTTTATTTTATTTACCTTTTTTACTTTATTTAAAATTTTATTAGTTAATTCCTTTATTGCCCGAGTAAAAGACAGCTCATTTTGCATTTAATTCAGTCTCCAGTTATATTTTTATTGTATATTTCAATGTAATTTTTTTTTTTCTTGGCCAATAGTCCTTTACATTGAGTTGTCCTTCCGCTTGCCAGTGGATCTGGACATTTTTTTTTATTACTTATGCAGAATTGTTAAGCATTTTCTTCATACTTAAGCTTACTGCTTGTCATTTCTCTATTTTTTTTTTTTGCCTTATGTCATTGAGTAAGGATCACTGAGAATCATGTCCCAGTCACTTTTGACATGTTCACTTAGTGTTATCATGCCAGTCAAAGTCAATATGGATCCGTCCACAGTACCAACATTCCCATTACTGACTGCAAGACATACTAGCCCTTGAGCAATGTGTTTGTTCTCACAGCTTGTACTGAGATTTGTTTAAAGTGCCTGCGAAATGCTGAATTCAGATTAAGTTCCTATAGATCCGTGAATTACTATTAACGTAGCCAATCCGAGCGATGTCAGGCACTAGTTATACTGTCACTCCTGTCTGGACTTCCGTGTTTCAGATTGTGATTCCCATCCTAGTTGACAGTAATCAGAGCGCCATTGTAAGAAAGTTATTTTCGCAGTAACTTCCACGTTGTTTAACGTTTGTAAGTGAAGTTTATAGCTGATACCTGTGTGTCACTGTGTGCGACTCAGATTGAATATCAGCATTGTTCACCGTGTTATTTCTTTTCTCCTGTGCTTGCAGTTTGAGATAGCAGATTCGTTCTCCATTGCTAATATTGCCCTGTGTTATAGCGTTAATTTTTTTTCAACCGAGGTGGAGTCATCACTCACCGGTTTGATTCATTCCTCCAGTAAGAAAGAACCAATCCCTTGTGTTCTGGTGTGATTCGATTCCTGTTCCAGGAAGATCTTATTCTGACTGGAAGCCCACCAGCACCCCATCAGTAGATATGACCTTTGTCAATGCAACCAGACATTACTGCTATAGAACAGCCGAGTTGGGTACTCTCTAGCCCAGAAGAGTAATACCAGTTAGTAATTCCGACAGTCACTAGTGAATGCAGCCTTACAGTTAGTTCTCGAGTGTACCAGGTGTTGCACACCCTGGTATGGATCGATTCAGCTTAAAACAAGCCAGATTGAAATACTTTTGGCCTGTATGGCAACTGATACTTCTGAGTATGTTAAGAATGTAGTGTCTGCATGCAACATAAAGGTTTAATGCTAATGGCCCTAATCCAATCCAAGTGTATCCAACATTACTAGGAACCGCTGGGGAAAAAGAGTTCGACTAGCATTTGCTTAACTAATTTCCAATGTTCCCTCCAAGGCAACAAACATCAGGGTTATGGTATAGACCATTTCACCAGATATTGTGAGTTAGTTCCTATTGCAGATAAGCTGCGAGACAGTAGACTAAAGCGTTTAAAGAACGCATTATCTGCCCCCAGGCATACCCACCCCTAAGTCCCTAGTAACAGATAATGCGCAGGTGAATTCTGTAATGAGATTCTTGAAAATTTGTGTGTCACATTGTTACAAGATCATCTAAATCCACCATTGTTCCTCATCATCCTGCCCGCAATGGTTGTTAGCAGAACGAACCAATTAAAAAAAGTACTTGATGTCTTGAGAGCCAATATCAATCCCAACAGTGAACTTGGAGATGAAGTTATACCTGATGTGACTGTGTGCTATAAATTCTGCTTACAATGTTTCTATAGGTGACACTCCACATTATGCATTGTACGGTGTAGATAAACGTTTGCCTTATGAGTTGTTTTATATTCTAATCCGAAACCAAATTACAACCCTGATGATTTCATAGCAACTCGTACCAGCTTAGCTCAAAGTGTTTTTTTAGAAGAATCCGTGAAACACTTCATAAATCAACAGCAGAATTTACAAGAGTCGCAAACACTCGAGCAAAGCCATCCAAAATCAAAGTAGGTTCGAGAGTTATGCTGACTAATTTTAACAAAACGTCTGCAATGCCAAAGCTTGATCAAAAGTTTGTTGGTCCTTATCGAGTAGTTGAACACATCACTGGTAATAAGTATAAGGTTAGAGAAATTAGTACTGGTCAGTATAAAGAATCGCATTTAGATCATATGAAGTTAGTATGTGATGATAATGATGTTCCAACCCAGACTAATGTGACAGACTCTGACAAACCTCCTGATCCTGTACTCTCTTCCTCTGATACTCAGTCAGACGATCAACCTGAATGTCGTTATTCCCTACGTACACGACAGGTATTGAGAAATCCTCAAGTATCATTTGTAACTTCCAATTCAGATTTGCCTCAAATACAGCATGAGTTAGCCAATGCAACAGAGTTTGATCCTCCCAGAGATGACACCCATTCTGCATATGTCAATCTCACCCTAGCAGAGTTGGGGTTAAATGTAAATAACCTGTATAGATGAATAATTACAGTATCAACTTATCAGTATTCAAGAATTTTTTTTTTGTGTTCACGTTCTCTCCGAATTCTGAGAGTTAACAGTCTAGATTTGAGTGCACCGAATCTGCCTTTCTGTTAAACACTCTTTCTTTGTATATATTCCTTCCTCAGAATCTGTAGATCACATGAATACAGATCAATCGATCAAATTTTTTTTTATCACTTCTATTGTGTAATCCCAACGTTGAGTTTCATTCGATGAGTTGTGCTATATTATACCTTGTATTGCATTACAGTTTC
Organism: Cherax quadricarinatus; assembly: GCF_026875155.1. Taxonomy (NCBI): domain Eukaryota; kingdom Metazoa; phylum Arthropoda; class Malacostraca; order Decapoda; family Parastacidae; genus Cherax; species Cherax quadricarinatus. The sequence goes on along the minus strand of NW_026468880.1, from coordinate 56,497 downwards.
AGTTACGTAAGCTTCCATTCCAATGTTTTACTTATGTATGTTTTTATTGTTCAATTGTTTTTTGTATTTTGGGGACTTTGGGTATGGGAACCCGGGCCCAAGCCGTCCCACCTTGCCATTTTTTCTAGTTTTTTAATTGTTGTATGTCGGGGGGGGGAAATTTTAAATTAGCGTCCCCGGGAGTTTCCCCAGGGGGGAAAGGAAAAACCCCCATTTTTCCGGGAACCAGGGGTCCCAAAGTAGAGGGGGAATTTAAACCAAAAAACCTTTCTCGGGGCGTAAAATTCACTGCCCTGTTTTTAAATTTTTGGGGGTAAACCAAAACCCAGTATTTCAAAACCCCCCCCCCACATTTTTGGGTACGGGGGTTTTTTAGCCCCCGGGTTATAGGGGGAGAGTGAGCAAGGGGGGCGGGTTTCGGGGGTTTTTGGGGCCCGTTTTTCCACACTTTTATCCTTTAATTACTTTACTTCCACCCTTTAAGTAATTTTTTTTCCCCCTACCCCGTTTTTGGGAAACCCCCCCCTTTGATTTTTGGGCCGGGCAGGGGCCCCAAAACCGGGGCCTTTGCTCCCCCCCCCCCCCCCATTTGTTTCCTCCTTTCTTATGTTTCTTATTTTCCATTTAAACCCACTATAAACAACGGCTTCCCCCTTCCCCCACCACCGTTTTGTTTTTTTTCTTAAAAAAATTTTTTCTTTTAAATTATGTGTTTTCCTTTTCTTTACCAAAGGGCTGGCCAGAAGCTTTTTTTGGGTTTGGGAAAAGGGTTTAGGGGGGGTTTTTTTGGGGTTTGGGGGATTTGAGGGGGCCCGGTTTTTCATTTTGGGGTTATTTTTTGGTTAGGGGAAGGGGGGGGTTGGGGGGGGGGGGGAGTTGGGGGGTTCCCTTCTTTAGGGGTTAAGCGATTTACCCCCCCAATGGGGGGGGGAAGGTTTTTTGGGGGGGTTTCAAAAACCCCCCCCGGGGCCCTCCCCAAAACCTTTTGGGCGCTTCCTCAGGGGGGCCCTTTTCCCAAACCAACACAAAAAAAACACCTTTTTCCTACTACATAAGGTTATTTTTTAATCTGGGAGGATATTTCCAGGGGGGGGTTTCTGGGGGGGGATTTTTGGGTTTTTTGGGGGTTTTTATTGGGAAATTGGTGGGGGGTTCCGGGGGCCTGGGTTGATTTTATTGGGTTTTTAAAAAAAAAAACCGAACCCCTCCCTCAAAAAAAAATTGGGAGGGGAGGGGGGGAGGAGGGGAGGGAGGGGGGAGGGGGGGGGAGGAGGGGGAGGGAAGGGGAGGGGGGGGGGGGGGAGGGGGGGGGGAAGGAGGGGAGGAGGGGGAAAGGGGGGGAGGAGGGGGGAGGGAGGGGGGGAAGGGGGGGAGGGGGGGAGGAGGGGGGAGGGGGGGGGAGGGGGAGGAGGAGGGGGGGGAGGGGGGAAGGGGAGGGGGGAGGGGGAAAGGGGGGGAGGGGAGGGGAGGGGGCGGAGGGGGGAGGAGGGAGGAGGGGAGGGGTGGGAGGGGGGGAAAGGGGAGGGGAGGAGGGGGAGGGAGGAGGAGGGGAGGAGGAGGGGGGGGAGGGAGGGGGAGGGAGGGAGGGGAGGGGGGGTGGGGGGGAGGAGGGGGAGGGGGGGAAAGGGAGGGGAAAAGGGGGAAAGGGAGGGGGGAGGGGGAGGGGGGAGGGGGGGGGGGAGGAGGGGGGAGGGGGGAGGGGGGGGGTGGAGGGGGGGGGGAGGAGGGGGGAGGGGGGGGGGGGGGGAGGGGGGAGGGGGGGGGGGGGAGGGGGGGGGGAGGGGGAGGGGGGGAAAGGGAGGAGGGAGGGGGGGGAGGAGGAAAAGGGAGGGGGGGGTTGGGGGAGGGGGGGGAGGGGAGGAGGGGGGGGGGGAGGAAAGGGAGGGGTGGGAGGGGGGAGGGGGAGGGAGGAGGGGGGAGGGGGGGGGGGGGGAGGAGGAGGAAGGGGAGGGGGAGGGGGGGAGGAGGGGGAGGAGGGGGAGGGGGAGGAGGGGGGAAAGGGAGGGAGGAGGAGGGGGGGGAAAGGGAGGGGGGGGGGAGGGGGGGGAGAGGGGAAGGGAGGGGGAAAGGAGGGAGGGGAGGGGGGAAAGGGGGGGGAAAGGGGGAAAGGGTTGGGGGGGAGGAGGGAGGGGGGAGGGAGGAGGGGGGAAGGGGGGAGGGGGGAGGGGAAAGGGAGGGGGGGGGGAGGAGGAGGGGGGGGAGGGAGGAGGGGGGGAAGGAGGGGGGGAGGGGGAAAGGAAAGGGGGGAAAAGGGGGGGGAGGAGGGGGGAAAGGGGGGGGGAGGGGGGAGGGGGGAGGAGGGAGGGGGGAGGAGGGGGGAAAAGGAGGGGGGGGGAAGGGAAAGGGGAGGGAGGAGGGGAGGGGGGGGGGGAGGGGGGAGGAGGGGGAGGGGGAGGTTGGAAAGGGAGGGGGGTTTGTTAACTAAAAAATTAAAAATTTTAATAATATTTTTTCCCTTTGAAGCAGGGAAAAAAAAAAACAAAATTTTCCACCCCTGCCCAGGAATGAAAAAGGGTTTGGGGGGGCAAAAAATCTGAAAAGGAGCGGGAGGTTTGATGGGGGCTTTTACAGGGAGGGGGGGGGGGAATGGTGAAAGTTTTAAAAAGGGGAAAAGTTTTTAAAAATTTGGAAATATTTGACGGGGCATGGGCCTCACTTTTTTTTTCGCGGGTTTAAAAATAAAACTTTGGTTCGGGTCTTTTTTCTGTTTTTTTCTTTTTTTGGTCAAGTTTCCCTTTTTCCTTTTTCAAACCCCCGGCTATTTTCTTTTCTCGGGGGGGGAGAAGCCCCCAAGGGGCCCCTGCATCTTTCACCCAACTTTTTACCCCAAAATTCTTAAAACCCAGTTTTATAGCATTTTTTGGTTCTGGTTTTTTGGGGGAAAATTACCCCTAATTTAATTTTTTTCCCACTTTTGTTTTTATTTGGGTATTTTTGTGTACCTGGGGGGACAGGGAAAAAGGGCCCGGGGGGGAAGAAAAAAAAGAAAAACAAAACTGAGAAAAACAGAGAAAAATGACGGGGGGACAGGGGGGAAGGGGGGGGGGGTAAGGGGAAAGGGGTTTAAGAAAAGGGGGAAGAGGAGGGGCCCGGGAAAAAAAAAAAGACGGGGACCTTTGACGGAGACGGGGACAGGGGGAAAAAGGGGAAAGGAAGTTTAGATAGGGGAAAAAGGAAAAAGAGGAAAAAGGCCCCGGGGAACCAAAAAACGGGGGGCCCGTTTTTAAAAACACTTTCCTTTTAAAAAAGGGGGATTTGTTAATAGGGACATTCACCCAGTAAAACCCTTGTTTTTTTTCCCCGCATTTTGAAACCAAATTTGGTTTTCCCATGGGGGGCGGGAGGAAGAGAGAGGGGGGAAAAAGGTCCCCTTTTTTCAGGGGGAACAAAACCCTTTTAAACTGCCCCAAATGTAAAATCCCCCCAATTCCCCCTGCTTTTAAGGCGCTCCAAATTTTTTTTAAATTTTTTTTTTTTTTTTTTAAATTAAAAAAGAAAATTTTTTTTTAAATTTGGCCCACGGGGAAAAAAAAAAAAAATTTTAAAACCCAAATTTTTAACTTACCGAGAAAACAAGTCAAAAAAATTTTGGGGGGCTAAAAGTTTGGAGGTTTTTGGGGGCAACATGGAACATTTGCCACTTTGCAAAAAATAAACATTTATTTTTTTTTTCCTTTTTTCTTTTTCTTTTCTATTTTTTGTTGTTTTCATGTTATGATAATAATGTTTTGTTGCAGATTTTTTGATTTCATAGCCAATTCTTGTTGATACACAAATGTTTGGTACTGAATTAGCAATCATACTGTCACACACATGTTCACACTGGTTCAATCACATACTATTGTTTACATATACAGTGGACCCCCGCATACCGTTGGCATCACTTAACGTTAAATCCGCATACCGCTACATTTTATCGCCAAGATTTTGCCTCGCATACCGCTAAAAAACCCGCTCAACGCTGTTCGTCCGAGACGCGTCTAATGTGCGCCCTTAGCCAGCCTCACATGTTCCGCCGGTGGCATTGTTTACCAGCCAGCCTCCGCGGTAACATCCAAGCATACAATCGGAACATTTCATATTATTACAGTGTTTCTGGTGATTTTATCTGCAAAATAAGTGACCATGGGCCCCAAGAAAGCTTCTAGTGCCAACCCTACAGGAATAAGAGTGAGAATTACTATAGAGATGAAGAAAGAGATCATTGATAAGTATGAAAGTGGAGTGCATGTCTCCGAGCTGGCCAGGTTGTATAGTAAACCCCAATCAACCATCGCTACTATTGTGGGCAACAAAAAGGCAATCAAGGAAGCTGTTCTTGCCAAAGGTTTAACTGTGTTTTCGAAACAGAGATCGCAAGTGATGGAAGATGTTGAGAGACTCTTATTGGTGTGGATAAATGAGAAACAGATAGCAGGAGATAGCATCTCTCAAGTGATCATAAGTGAAAAGGCTAGGAAGTTGCATGAGGATTTAATTAAAAAAATGCCTGCAACTAGTGATGATGTGAGTGAATTTAAGGCCAGCAAAGGTTGGTTTGAGAGATTTAAGAGGCGTTAGTGGCATACATAGTGTGATAAGGCATGGTGAGGCTGCCAGTTCGGACCACAAAGCAGCTGAAAAATATGTGCAGGAATTCAAGGAGTACATAGAAACTGAAGGACTGAAACCTGAACAAGTGTTTAATTGTGATGAAACAGGCCTGTTTTGGAAGAAAATGCCAAGCAGGACCTACATTACTCAGGAGGAAAGGCACTCCAGGACATAAGCCTATGAAAGACAGGCTTACTCTGTTGATGTGTTCCAATGCTACTGGTGATTGCAAAGTGAAGCCTTTATTAGTGTATCACTCTGAAACTCCCAGACCGTTCAGGCAAAAGAATGTCCTCAAGGAAAATTTGTGTGTGCTGTGGAGGGCAAACAGTAAGGCATGGGTCACTAGGGACTTTTTCTATGACTGGTTACACCATGCATTTTGCCCCCAATGTGAAAGATTACCTAACTGAAAAGAAATTAGAACTTAAGTGCCTCCTGGTGTTAGACAATGCCCCTGGTCATCCTACAGACGTGGCAGAGCGACTTTATGGGGACATGAAATTCATTAAGGTGAAGTTTTTGCCTCCTAATACCACTCCTCTCCTGCAGCCCATGGACCAGCAGGTTATTGCAAACTTCAAAAAACTGTACACAAAGCTCTGTTTGAAAGGTGCTTTGTAGTAACCTCAGAAACTCAACTGACTCTAAGAGAGTTTTGGAGAGATCACTTTAATATCCTCAATTGTGTAAACCTTATAGGTAAGGCTTGGGAGGGAGTGACTAAGAGGACCTTGAACTCTGCTTGGAAGAAACTGTGGCCAGAATGTGTAGACCAAAGGGATTTTGAAGGGTTTGAGGCTAACCCTGAGAATCCTATGCCAGTTGAGGAATCCATTATGGCATTGGGAAAGTCCTTGGGGTTGGAGGTTAGTGGGGATGATGTGGAAGAGTTGGTGGAGGAGGACAATGAAGAACTAACCACTGATGAGCTGATAGATCAGCTTCAACAGCAAGAGGCCAGACCTGAGGAAACTGGTTCGAAGGAGGGGAGAGAGAAATTGAAGAAATTGCCTACTACAAAGATTAAGGAAATCTGTGCAAAGTGGCTTGAAGTGCAAACCTTCATGGATGTAAATCACCCTCACACAGCTATTGCAAGCCGTGCTGGTGACTATTACACTGACAATGTTGTGAAACACTTTAGGGAAGTCATAAAGGAACGAGAGGTACAGGCCACTATGGACAGATATGTTGTGCGACAAAACTCCAGTGACTCTGAAGCTGGTCCTAGTGGCATTAAAAGAAGAAGGGAAGTAACCCCAGAAAAGGACTTCGACACCTCAAGTCTTAATGGAAGGGGATTCCCTTTCTAAACACTAACACTCTCTCCTCCTCCCATCCCATCAATTATCACCAGATCTTCAATAAAAGTAAGTGTCATGTAATTTTGCATGCCAGGATGACCAGGGGCATTGTCTAACACCAGGAGGCACTTAAGGTCTAATTTCTTTTCAGTTAGGTTATCTTTCATTGGGGAAAATGCATGTGTGTAACCAGCATAGAAAAAGTCCTAGTGACCCATTCTTACTGTTTGCCTCCACAGCACACACAAATTCTCCTTAGGGACATTCTTTTGCCTGAACGGTCTGGGAGTTTCAGAGTGATACACTAATAAAGGCTTCACTTTGCAATCACCAGTAGCATGGAACACATCAACCAAGTAGCTGTCTTTCATAGGGCTGTATGTCCTGGGAGTGCCTTTTCCCTCTCTAGTAATGTAGGTCCGGTTGGCATTTTTTCCAAAACAGGCCTGTTTATCACAATTAGGGACACTTGTTCTAGGTTTTCAGTCCTTGCATTGTTATGTACTCTTGATTACTGCACATATTTTCAGCTGCTTGTGGTCCGAAATGGCAGCTCACCAAAAGCCTTAAACAAATGTATGCCACTACGCTTTCTTAAATCTCTCAAACCAACCTTGCTGGCCATAAATTACATCACATCATTCACTAGTTGCAGCATTTTTTTTTAATTGAAAACCTCATGCAACTTCCTAGCCTTTTCACTTATATTCGACTTGAGAATGCTATCTCCTGCTAGCTGGTTTTCATTTATCACACCAAAGGGTTTCTCTAAACATTTCCTCATTGCAATCTCTGTTTCGAAAACACAGTTAAACCTTTGGCAAGAACAGCTTCCTTGATTGCCTTTCTGTTGCCCACAATAGTAGCGATGGTTGATTTGGGTTTCTTGTACAACCTGGCCAGGTCGGCAACACGTACTCCACTTTCATACTTATCAATGATCTCTTTCTTCATCTCTATTGTAATCCTCACCCTTTATTGCTGTAGGTTGGCACTAGAAGCTTTCTTGGGGCCCATGGTCACTTATTTGGCTGATAAAATCACCAAAAACACTGTAATAATACGAAATGTTCCGATTGTATGCTTGGATGTTACCGCGGAGGCAGGCTGGTAAACAATGCCACCAGCGGCACATGTGAGGCTGGGTAAGGGCGCACATTGGACGCGTCTCGGACGAAGAGCGGTGAGCGGGTTTTTGAGCGGTATGCGAGGCAAAATTTCTGCGATAAAAGCGAGCGGTATGCGGATTGTACGTTATGTGATGGCGACGGTATGCGGGGGTCCATTGTATAGGTGTGGTAGCATACTTTTTCACTATCTGCCTGATGACATTGAGGGTGAATTCCACATATTGTTGTTGCTTCCCAGTCTTTATTTCATACATGTTGAAGGCATTGAGCATTGCAATGTCTACAAGGTGGAAAAACACTTTAATATACCACTTGCGACTCCTACGCACACAGTCAACAAACCTTATCATCATGTCACACTTGTCATTAGTCTCATATTGTTCATATAGTCGACTACAGCAGCAGGCTTTACAATAGGTTCATGTTGAACCTGCTCAGTCTGTTTGTATCATCTTGTTTCTGTGGATGGTTGACAGCAACGTCAAGTCCCATTTGTCATGCCACATCAGTGTTATGATGTGACTGGCATGAAACGCTTCCACTAGACTTGCTCTAGTGAACCTTGGCATGTGTTTTCTATTTCATCTCGGTGTTCCACATATATCAGTATTGTTCACATGGAAGAAATCAGCAAGCATAGGGTTTGTGTACCAGTTGTAGGTGAACAATGTATGACCCTGCCAAGGTATGGTTCCATCATCTTGTGAACAACATCACCAAAAATGCCCAACATGTGCCTGGTATCGTCGAGTGTGTTTTTCCCTGTGTAAATAATGACATCCAACACAAGACCAGTCTCACAGTCACACATAACAGAGTTTTATACCAAAAAATTATGTTTGCTTGGTATATATTTTTGAATGACAATCATCCCTTGAACAGAACCAAAGACTTGTCACCAACAATGTTATTGAATGGATAAAGGTAGGCACAGAATTTTTGCTTCAGATACATAAACAATTCCCAGATTTTGTATAAGAGGGCATTTTGGTTTTGCATATTCCTGTCTAAGAAGTACAACACTCATAGCAACAGAGTGAATCTGTTGCAGGGAAGAAGGTCACTGAAGACCAGAGTACTGATGAAGTGGTCTGTGGACCAGTAGTGTGCTATATTGTTCTTATACGTATGTGGCATAAGCATGACAGTGCCAAGGAATAAATACATTTCAGCTACAGTTGTATATTTCCATCTGTGCAGCCGTGAAGATTCTGAAACATCTGTGTGGTTCATTGTATACTGGTAGTACATGTTGGCCTGGGTAACAATCAGGTTCATTATTGGCTCATCAAAGTATAGTTGAAAATAGTCTAACTCTAGACTCAAAAGAGGCATCATCGGGTTTTTCCTAAGAGCATACCGAATTTGTAGTCCTGAGTTTCTTGACGAGGAATGTACATACATTCACCAAACCTTCACTGAGTTACATTTTCCTTCCTTTTTCATCAAAGACTGCAAGAAAAAAGCTCTTCAGATCATTAATTCTCCACACACCAACACCACTCCCAACAAAGTTATAATTCTTCCCAACAGCCAGGTTGCACTGAACGTTTCTAAAGTACTTTCACAAGCTAACACCAGAGTCGCCATTGCTTCCAGCACTTCAATAAAGGATCTAACCAGGACAAAATCAAAGCACCACGAACCAGTCAATGCAGGGGTTTACACTATACCCCGTGAAGGCTGCGACAAAATTTATGTAGGCAAAACAGCAAGAAACCTCGACACCTGCCTCAATGAACACATTTACGCATGTAGGAACGATAACTTGAACAATGCCTGTGTATAACACTGAAATTCCACCAATCATATCCTGAAATTCAGGGATGCCCAATTAGTGATAAAAGAAACTAATTTCCGCAGACGCAAGTGCTTTGAGTCAGCACTAATCGCTGTTTCTAATACAATTAAACAAAACAAAGGCAGCTTCACCATCTCTGAAGTCTTAGCAAGAATCCTCCTGAAAACAGTAAACCCTGCCATCACATAGTCTCTCCTGTTAATACTACACAAAGCACATTACAAAGAGTGAACACCGAAACAAGCTGCCTCTATCCAGTCTATATTTGTCTAACCTATTTTTATGTTACCCAAGTAACAGCTTTTATATCCTTTTACTCATGTACGAGTTAATTGTTCTACCATATTGTATTACTACTACTACTACAACTTATGTCACTACTACTACTACTACCACTAGCATTGCACCTCACTCTGAGCCTATATACACCCTCTGTGTCCATGTACTGTTTGTAATGGCTTGACAAAGCTCCTGAGGAGCGAAATGTTGCCACAATGAAATGTCACATTAGTTGCACTTGTGTCCTTTTACTTTACACAGACTAGAAGTAAATAAGTTTATTCAGGTATGCACAAATACAGTTACATAGATTATTATACATAGCAGTGTATGTATAGAGAACCTAGGATAACCCAGAAAAGTCAGACAAAGTGACTTATTTCCAGTACCTGGCTTGGGCTTGCCATATATGATTTTTGGTAAATATTTTTTTTTCTCGGTTGTTTGTTGGGCTATCTCATTGAAACTTGGGCAATGTATGATGGAAAGATGCTTCTTAACGTACAACAAAAATAAAAAAGACGGACGATAAATAAGGGAGTTCACTTCTCAGCCATTAGCCGCCTCTCTGCAGTATATTTTCGTATGGTTTTTATGGTTGTATTCTGATTTTTTTGGACTCATTTGATAGAATGGAAGATATATTAAAGAAATAGACATGATTTTGATTGCTTTCATGATGAAAAGTACCTTGAAATTGAGCTCGAAGTAGCGGAAATGTTCGATTTTTGCCGATGCTCAATGAACTTTGCGTAAGTCAAGTTGGTTAATTTTATTAAGTGCATTCTAACCTAACCACTCTGTAATCCGGCAAATTCAGTAATCCGGCACACTACAGGTCCCAATGATACCAGATTTGTGATGGAGGAACTGTATACTGATACAACATGACATTATCTAAACAGAGGAGTGTATGGTATAAAAAGAAGACTATTTTAACTAAATATTCACCAGTGCCAAATAACATACCTTGAGCTCTAATAAGGCATTCTTCCATTGAGGATTGGCTGCAGGTCCACTTCTCAGTCCACCTCTTCCTGCTGCCATACAGCCAAGCAAATCAGCAATATTTGCCAACAAGCGAGGTGTGGACAGACGTAGCTGCAGCAACTGCTGGTGAAGCTCTTGCAGAAGTTCCTCCACTGCACTTTTTCCTCCTAAAATGTGTGATCTCTGATTACAGTACAGTATGCAAAACAGTCTTAAATTTTGTTTCAACTTCTTATGTAAAAAATCACCATAACATAAAATATTATTAATACAATACATTGCAGTACTGTATGTATATATTTTTCTATTTTTAACATGTCGGCCATTTCCCACCAAGGCAGGGTGACCAAAAAAAAAAAAAAAAAAGAAACCCACAAAGAAAGAAAAACCCCAAAAGAGAGGAAAACAAAAAACTTTCATCATCATTTAACACTTTCACCATCACTCAAACATAATCACTGTCTTTGCAGAGGCACTTCTTTATGACAACTTAGACATCCCTCCAAACTGCCAATATCACCAACCCTTCCTTCACAGTGCAGGCACTGTACTTCTCATTTCCAGGACTCAAGTCCAGCTAACTGGTTTCCTTGAATCCTTTCACAAAATATTACCTTGCTCACACTCCAGCAACTTGTCAGGTCCCAAAAACCACTTGTCTCTATTCACTCCTATCTAACACGCCCACGCACACTTGCTGAAAGTCCAAGCCCCTTGCCCACAAAACCTCCTTTACCCCCTCCCTCCAACCTTTTTGAGGACAACCCCTACCTTGCCTTCCTTCCCCTACAGATTGATATGCTCTCCAAGTCATTCTCTAAATGACCAAACCACCTCAACAACCCTTCTTTAGTATTCTGACTAATACTTTTAGTAACTCCATACCTCCTCCTAATTTCCACACTAAAAATTCTCTGCATAATATTTACACCACACATTGCCCTTAGACACGACATCACCACTGCCTCCAGCCTCCTCCTCGCTTCAGAATTTACAACCCATGCTTCATGCCCATATAAGAGTGTTGGTACCACTATACTCTCATACATTCCCTTCTTTGCCTCCATTGATAACATTCTTTGTTCTCACAGATATCTCAGTGCACCAATCACCTTTTTTCCTTCATCAATTCTATGGTTAACATCATCCTTTGTAACCCCATCGCTGACAACTCAACTCCAAAATATCAGAAAACATTCACTTCTTCCATACCCCCTCCCTCAAATATGATATCCAATTTTCCTCTACCAAAACCATTTGATACCTTCATCACCTTACTCTTATCTATGTTCACTTTCAACTTTCTACCTTTACACACCCTCCCAAGCTCATCCACTAACCTCTGCAATTTTTCTTCAGAATCCTCCAAAAGCACAGTATCATCAGCAAAAGAAGTACAGTAGGGCCCAACTTATACGGCAGGTTAGGTTCCAGGCTGTCGCCAGAAAGCAGACATCACCAGAAGGCAGAACGCCATTTTTTCCATTTATAAATGCATATAAATACAGTGGACCCTTAACCAGCGATGGCATCGATTAACGATAAATCTGACTAGCGATACATTTAAACGCAAAAATTTTGCCTCAACTAGCGCTTAAAAACCCGACCAGCGCTATTCGTTCCGTACCATACGTGTCCACTTTGGCCTGAGTGCGCCTCACTTGTCCCTTGGGTGTCAGTGTTTACAAGCCAGCCAGCCACCGCGGTCGCTTCCAAACATACAACAACTGGAACATTTCATATTATCACAGCCTTTGTAGTGATTGCACCTGCAAAATAAGTCACCATGGGCCCCAAAAAAGCTTCTAGTGCCAACCCTACAGCAAAAAGGGTGAGAATTACTATGGAGATGAAGAAAGAGATCATTGCTAAGTATGAAAGTGGAGTGCGTGTCTCTGAGCTGGTCAGGTTGTATAATAAACCCCAATCAACCATCCCAACTATTGTGGGTAAGAAAACGGCAATCAAGGAAGCTGTTCTTGCCAAAGGTGCAGCTGCTGCTGCACCACAGTCAGCTGTTGTTGTTGCTGCTGCACCACCATTAGCTGTATTACTCGAAGATGTGGAGAGAGTGTTGTTGGTGTGGCTTAATGTGAAACAATTACCGAGAAACGATTAACCCCGGAGGGTTAGCCACCCAGGATAACCCAAGAAAGTCAGTGCATCATCGAGGACTGTCTAACTTATTTTCATTGGGGGTCCTTAATCTTGTCCCCCAGGATGTGACCCACAACAGTTGACTAACACCCAGGTGAACAGGAAAAAATGCCTGGAACTAGTGCTCATATTGGTGAGGTTAGTGGGGAGGATGTGGAAGAGTTGGTGGAGGACAATGAAGGACAAACCACTCATGAGCTGCTAGAGCATCTTCAACAGTAAGAGGCCACACCTGAGGAAACTGCTTCGGAGGAGGGGAGATAGAAATTGAAGAAGTTGCCTACTTCAAAGATTAAGGAAATGTGTGCAATGTGGCTTAAAGTGCAAACCTTTTTTGATGAAAATCACCCTCACACAGCTATTGCAAGCCGTGCTGGTGACTATTACACTGACAATGTTGTGAAACACTTTAGGATAAAGGAACGAGAGGTACAGCCCTCTATGGACAGATATGTTGTGCGACAGAAGTCCAGTGACTCTGAAGCTGGTCCTAGTGGCATTAAAAGAACAAGGGAAGTAACCCCAGAAAAAGACTTGCTGCCTCAAGTGCTAATGGAAGGGGATTCCCCTTCTAAACACTAACAAGATCAACGGTCTCCCCTCCTCCCATCCCATCAATCATCACCAGATCTTCAATAAAGGTAAGTGTCATGTAACTGTGCATGTCTTCTTCAGTTTGTGTGTATTAACCCTTTGACTGTCGCGGCCGTATATATACGTTTGTGAGGTACCGTGTTTGACGTATATATACTCATAAATTCTAGCGGCTTCAAATCAGGCAGGAGAAAGCTAGTAGGCCCACATGTGAGAGAATGGGTCTGTGTGGTCAGTGTGCACCACATAAAAAAAATCCTGGAGCACGCAGTGCATAATGAGAAAAAAAAAACTCCGACCGTTTTTTTTAATTAAAATGCCGACTTTGTGGTCTATTTTCGTATAGTATTTGTGGTTGTATTCTCGTTTTCATGGTCTCATTTGATAGAATGGAAACTATATTATAGAAATGGAGGTGATTTTGATTAATTTTACTATAAAAAAAACCCTGGAAATGGAGCACAAAGTACAGGAAATGTTTGATTTTTGCCGATGTTCAAAAGTAAACAAATGATGTCATTGTCCAATAAATGTCCAAATAGCCATTCTAATACGCAGTCATGAATGGGTTGATGTAATTTTTACAATTATTACAGTATTGCAGTAGTCTGCATAACAGTAAATCTTCTATTTTTTGTTTGAATAAAATTTCAAAATAAAAAGCAAGAGTAATATCACAGGGACCTGGAGACATGACTGATGAACAAAGAAAATCTTATTTTAGAGCCAGGAATGTCTGCATTGTTCATTCTGGACCTTATTTTGAAATTGTCGTATTTTTTAATTTTCGTGAAATTGGCCAAATTGCAAATTTCTGACCATGTTATTGGGTAGTTGAAATCGGTAAATGGGCAGTTTCTTGTGCTCAATCGATAGAAAAAATAGAGTTCTGAAGAAATAGTTATGAGTTTGGTTGACTGGAATAACGGAATTAGCCGAAAATAGGGCTCAAAGTGGGCGAAATTGCCGATTTTTAAATATCGCCGAAGTCGCTAACTTCGCGAGAGCGTAATTCCGTCAGTTTTCCATCAAATTTCGATTTTTTGGTGTCTTTACAATCGGGAAAAGATTCTCTATCATTTCATAAGAAAAAATAATTTTTTTTTTTTTTCGAATATTTTGCGACACCAGGAGCAACTTCAGGATTGGGCCCTTCGACAGTCAAAGGGTTAAAATTAATATTTCATGTGGTAAAAATTTTTTTTTTTCAATACTTTGGGGTGTCTTGCACGAATTAATTTGATTTCCATTATTTCTTATGGGGAAAATTAACTTGACTAACGATTATTTTGATTAACGATGAGCACTCAGGAACGGATTAATATCGCTGGCTGAGGGGTCCCCCCCTGTACCAGAAACAAGTTTCCCCTAAATTATATTAAAATTATTTAAAGAACCACCTTTTAAAAAAACACAAAGAAAAAAAATTTACAGTTAAAATTTATTACTTATCTTTAAAAAAATTTTTATCTTAAGAAGGGGGGAGAGGTGAAATAGTACTTTTTGTTGGGTCAGGCAGGTAGCCCCGGGCCCCCCCATCTCATTTCAAAATTTTTTTTTTATTAACACACTGGGGCCCATTCCCACCCAAAGGCAGGGGGGCCCGAAAAAAAAAAACTTTCACCCTCATTCCCCTCCCTCACTGCTTTTCCAAAGGGTGCTTTTTCCTACAGTTTTTAAACTGCAACATTAACAAAACCCCCCTTTTAAAAGTGCAGGCCTGTACTTCCCATCTCCAGGGGCTCAAGTCCCCGGGCCCGCCCGGGTTTTCCCCCCAAACCCCCCATAAAGTTACTTTCTCACACTCCAACCGCACGCAAATATTAAAAAAAACCCTTTGTCTCCAAATTTACTCCTATCAAACTCGCTCCCATGTCTGCTGAAATTTCCCAAACCCCTTTGCACACAAAAACCCTTTCCCTTTTCCCCTTTCCAAACCTTTTCCCAGGCCCACCCCTTACCCCCCTTTCCCTTAAAATACGACTGGTACATATTGAAGTCATTCTGTTTCGCTCCCCTTTCTCTCTACATGTCCAACCACCTCAAAACCCTTCCTCAGCCCTCTGGACAACAGTTTTGGTAATCCCGCACCTCCTCCTAACTTCCAAACTACGAATTCTCTGCATTATATTCACACCAACATTGCCCTAAGACATGACATCCCCATGCCTCCAGCCTTCTCCTCGCTCCCAACATTCATCACCCATGCTTCACACCCATATAAGAGCGTTTTTAAAAACTTTTTATCTCATACATTCCCTCTTTGCCTCAAGGACAAAGTTCTTTGTCTCCACAGACTCCTAAGTGCACACTCCCCCTTTTCCCCTCATCAATTCTATGATTCACCTCATCTTTCATAGACCCACCGCTGGACACGTCCCACTCCCAATTATCTGAATACATTCCCCTCCTCCATACTTCTCCCTCCAATTGATATTCAATCTTTCACCCACTAATCTTTTTATCCTCAAAACCCTTTACTCTTTCCTGTATTCACCTTCAATTTTCTTCTTTTGCACACCCTACCAAATTCATCCACCAATCTCTGCAATTCTCTTCAGAATCCCCCAAGAGCACAGTGTCATCAGCAAAGAGCAGCTGTGACAACTCCCACTTTGTGTGGGGATTCTTTATCTTTTAACTCCAGCCTCTTGCCAAGACCCTCGCATTTACTTCTCTTAAAACCCCCATCTATAAATATATTAAACAACCACGGTGACATCATTTCATCCTTGTCTAAGGCCTACTTTTACTGGGGAAATAATTTCCCTCTTTCTACATACTCTAACTTGAGCCTCACTATCCTCGTTAAAAAATCTTCACTGCTTTCAGTAACCTACCTCCTACACCATACACTTGCAACATCTGCCACATTGCCCCCCTATCCACCCTGTCATATGCCTTTTCCAAATCCATAAATGCCACAAATGTTCACTTATATGTTTCACTGTAAACATCTGGTCCACACACCCCCTACCTTTCCTAAAGCCTCCTTGTTCATCTGCTATCCTATTCTCCGTCTTACTCTTAATTCTTTCAATAAAAACTCTACCATACCCCTTTACCAATTATACTCAGCAGACTTATCCCCCTATAATTTTTGCACTCTCTTTTATCCCCTTTGCCTTTATACAAAGGAACTATGCATGCTCTCTGCCAATCCCTAGGTACCTTACCCTCTTCCATAATTTATTAAATAATTGCCCCCAAACCCCCTCCAAAACTATATTCCCACCTGCTTTTAACATTTCTATCTTTATCCCATCAATCCCGGTGCCTTACCCCCTTTCATTTTTTCCTACTGCCTCACGAACTTCCCCCACACTCACAACTGGCTTTTCCACACTCCTACAAGATTTTATTCCTCCTTGTCCTATACATGAAATAACAGCTTCCCTATCTTCATCAACATTTAACAATTCCTCAAAATATTCCCCCCATTTTCCCCAATACCTCTAACTCTCCTTTTAATAACTCTCCTCTCCTATTTTTAACTGACAAATCCATTTGTTCTCTAGGCTTTTTTAAAACTTGTTAATTTCCAAAACTTTTCTTATTTTCAACAAAATTTGTTGATAACATCTCACCCACTCTCTCATTTGCTTCTTTTTACATTGCTTCACCACTCTCTTAACCTCCCCTTTTTCTCCATATATCTTCCCTCCTTGCATCACTTCTACTTTGTAAAAACTTCTCATATGCTAACTTTTTCTCCCTTATACTCTCTTACATCATCATTCCACAATTGCTCCTCTTCCCTCCCGCACCCAAATTTCCTGTAACCACAAACTTCTGCTGAACCTCTAACACAACATTTTTAAACCTACCCCATACCTCTTCGACCCCATTGCCTATGCTTCATTAGCCCCTCATCTCCCAAAAGCTGTTTATATCTTACCCTACTGCCTCCTCTTTTAGTTTTATAAACCTTCACCTCTCTCTTTCCCCGATGCTTCTATTCTCCTTGTATCCCATTACCTTTTACTCTCAGTGTAGCTACAAAATAGAAAGTGATCTGATATATCTGTGGCCCCTCTAAAACATGTACATCCGAAGTCTATCAACAGTCTTTTATCTACCCAAAACATAATCCAACAAACTACTGTCATTTTTGCCCTACATCATATCTTGTATACTTATTTACCTCTTTTTCTTAAATATGTATTACCTATAACTAAACCCCTTTCTATACAAAGTTCAATCAAAGGGCTCCCATTATCATTTACACCTGGCACCCCAAACTTACCTCCCACACCCTCTCAAAAAAGTTTCTCCTACTTTAGCATTCAGGTCCCCAACCACAATTACTCTCTCACTTGGTTCAAAGGCTCCTATACATTCACTTAACATCCCCCAAAAATCTCTCTCTCTCCTCTACTTTCCCTCTCTTCTCCGGTGCATACACGCTTATTATGACCCACTTTTTGCATCCAACCTTTACTTTAATCCACATAATTCTTGAATTTACACATCATATTCTCTTTTTCATTCCATAACTGATCATTTAACATTATGCTACCCCTTCCTTTGCTCTAACTCTCCCAGATACTCCAGATTTAATCCAATTTATTTCCCCCCACTGAACCCCTACCCCCTTCAGCTTTGTTTCGTTGGGCCAGGACATCCAACTTCTTTTCATTCATAACATCAGCAATCTTTTTGGTTCTTGTCATCCGCACTACATCCACGCACATTTAAAGCATCCCATTTTTTATAAAGTTTTTCTTCTCTCTTTTTTAGTAAATGTCTAAAAGGAAAAGGGGGTTACTAGCCCATTGCTCCCGGCATTTTTAGTCGCCTCATAGGGACATGCATGGCTTAGGGAGGAAAGATTCTTTTCCACTTCCCCATGGACAATAGAAGAAATAAAGAAGAACAAGAAGCTTTTAGAAAAAGGAGAAAAACCTAGAGGGTAATATATATATGCATGTGCGTGTCTTTTGAAGTGTGCCCAAAAGTGTAAGTAGGAGTGGGCAAGATATCCCTGTTATCTAGCGGGGTTTATGAGACAGAAAAAAAAACCAGCAATCCTACCATCATGCAAAACAGTTACAGGTTTCTGTTTCACAGTCATCTGGCGGACGGTAGTACTTCCGGGGTGGTTGCTGTTACCAACCTACTACCTCTCTACTTATTATACGATTTTTAAAACATCCAAGAGAGGAAAAATATCACATGCAGTCCCACTCTTTATTTACCTTAAAATATGTGTTAGTCCTTAATATGGGAAGAGGGTGAGTATATTTTTGTAGGAAGTCAGTGTAGGTAACCGGTAGGTGTAGCCCGCCTGGGCTACACCTACCGGCTACCTACACTGTGGCCCAGAGCCATATTATTAACATCGACATGCCTTGTTCACAGAATTTAATAATTTCTAACAACTACCTTTAGATGCCATCATAAGCGAAGGTAGAAGTAATGAATAATTCATGCTGAAAATTGTAAACAAAAGCGGAGTGAGGGAGTGGTTGGGCCAAACGCAGATTCATACACGTTTTCTCTGATGGCTGAGCAGAGAAAATGTAATGTTGTCCCTCCACCCAGCTACCACACAGCTCCACAAGTATTATAAGAGCACATATAAAATATGCAATAAATGCCAGACAACAAGTTTACACTAACTTATATTAAGTTAGCAATTGAAATAGGCATTAAAAACACAATAAAAGGTACGATACACACAGAGTACACTGATTACTTACCTTAAAATATTAATATTAATGTGTGAGAGGTGAGTGGCAGGGTGTTTATTGAATAAAATCGGAATGGCACACCATCATCCTCTAACTTGGCACTTAAAGCAAGAGGATTACGACTTCTCTTTTTATCACAGCTAACCTTAGACGCCATCATCAATGAGAGCCAACTAGTTAACGAAAGAGTAAACGAGAGAGACAATGAGATACAGAGTTCAGACAATGTAAGAACACAAATTGAACAGGTAGTGGACGATCACTTGGTCAGGCAAAATAAATGTGCATTAATATGTGTCTACTTTTAGTTCATTCATGTCCATTTGTAAGAGTTTGTAAAACATTTATCTCAATATTTTTTTACCATAATAATAATTACCTCACAATACAAATATTCTTACATTGAGTACAAGTTAGTTCAGAATAAACAAACAGCAACACACCATTTTTAGGGTGAATGAAGATAATAATATTAATATTAATAATAATAATAATATTATTATTATTATTATTATTATTATTATTAATAGATGACTGTGAAACAAAAACCTGTAACTGTTTTGCATGATGGTAGGATTGCTGGTTTCTTTTTCTGTCTCATAAACACGCTAGATAACAGGGATATCTTGCTACTCCTACTTACACTTTGGTCACACTTCACAGACACGCACATGCATATATATTATATACATACATCTAGGTTTTTTCTCCTTTTTCTAAATAGCTCTTGTTCTTTTTTATTTCTTTATTGTCCATGGGGAAGTGGAAAAGAATCTTTCCTCCGTAAGCCATGCGTGTCGTATGAGGCGACTAAAATGCCCCGGGGGCAATGGGCTAGTAACCCCTTCTCCTGTATACATTTACTAAAAAAAGAGAAGAAGAAAAACTTATAAAACTGGGATGCTTAAATGTGCGTGGATGTAGTGCGGATGACAAAAACAGATGATGCTGATTTTATGAAAGAAAAGAAGTTGGATGTCCTGGCTCTAAGCGAAACAAAGCTGAAGGGGGTAGGAGAGTTTCAGTGGGGGGAAATAAATGGGGTTAAATCTGGAGTATCTGAGAGAGTTAGAGCAAAGGGAAGGGTAGCAGTAATGTTAAATGATCAGTTATGGAAGGAGAAAAGAGAATAAAGAATGTGTAAATTCAAGAATTATGTGGATTAAATAAAGGTTGGATGCGGAGAAGTGGGTCATAATAAGCGTGTATGCACCCGGAGTAGAGAGGAATGCAGAGGTGGAGAGAGATTTTGGGAGATGTTAAAATGAATGTATAGGAGCCTTTGAACCAAGTGAGAGAGTAATTGTGGTAGGGAGCTGAATGCTAAAGTAGGAGAAACTTTTAAAAGGGGGTGTGGTGGTAAGTTTGGGGTTCCAGGTGTAAATGATAATGGGAGCCCTTTTATTGAAAATTTGTATAGAAAGGGGTTTAGTTATAGGTATACATATTTTAAGAAAAAGAGGATAAATAAGTATACAAGATATGATGTTTGGGCAAAATGACAGTAGTTTGTTGGATTATGTATTGGTAGATAAAAGACTGTTGAGTAGACTTCAGGATGTACATGTTTATAGAGGGGCCACAGATATATTTAGATCACTTTCTAGTTGTAGCTACACTGAGAGTAAAAGGTAGATGGGATACAAGGAGAATAGAAGCATCAGGGAAGAGAGAGGTGAAGGTTTATAAACTAAAAGAGGAGGCAGTTTAAAGGGTAAGATATAAACAGCTATTGGAGGATAGATGGGCTAATGAGAGCATAGGCAATGGGGTCGAAGAGGTATGGGGTAGGTTTAAAAATGTAGTGTTAGAGTGTTCAGCAGAAGTTGTGGTTACAGGAAAGTGGGTGCAGGAGGGAAGAGGAGCGATGGGTGGAATGATGATGTAAAGAGAGTAGTAAGGAAGAAAAATTTAGCATATGAGAAGTTTTTACAAAGTTTGAAGTGATGCAAGGAGGGAAGAGTATATGGAGAAAAGAGAGAGGTTAAGAGAGTGGTGAAGCAATGTAAAAAGAGAGCAAAAAGAGAGAGTGGGTGAGATGTTATCAACAAATTTTGTTGAAAATAAGAAAAGTTTTGGAGTGAGATTAACAAGTTAAGAAAGCCTAGAGAACAAATGGATTTGTCAGTTAAAAATAGGAGAGGAGAGTTATTAAATGGGAGTTAGAGGTATTGGGAATGGAGGGAATATTTTGAGGGAAATTTTTAAATGTTGATGAAGATAGGGAAGCTGTGATTTCGTGTATAGGGCAAGGAGGAATAACATCTTGTAGGAGTGAGGAAGAGCCAGTTGTGAGTGTGGGGGGAAATTCGTGAGGCAGTAGGTAAAATGAAAAGGGGTTTAAGGCAGCCGGGATTGATGGGATAAAGATAGAAATGTTAAAAGCAGGTTTGGGGATATAGTTTTGGAGTGGTTGGTGCAATTATTTAATAAATGTATGGAAGAGGGTAAGGTACCTAGGGATTGGCAGAGAGCATGCATAGTTCCTTTGTATAAAGGCAAAAGGGGGTAAAAGAGAGTGCAAAAAATTATAGGGGGAAAAAGTCTGTTGAGTGTACCTGGTAAAGTGTATGGTAGAGTTATAATTGAAAGAATTAAGAGTAAGACGGAGAATAGGATAGCAGATGAACAAAGGAGGGGTTTAGGAAAGGTAGGGGGTGTGTGGACCAGGTGTTTACAGTGAAAAATATAAGGGGAACGTATTTAGATAAGGCTTTAAAAAGGTCTTTGTGGCATTTATGGATTTTGGGAAAAAGGCGTATGACAGGGTGGATAGGGGGGCAATGTGGCAGATGTTGCAAGTGTATGGTGTAGGAGGTAGGTTACTGAAGCAGTGAAGAGTTTTTACGAGGATAGTGAGGCTCAAGTTAGAGTATGTAGGAAGAGGGAAATTTTTTCCCAGTAAAGTAGGCCTTAGACAAGGATGTGTGATGTCACCGTGGTTGTTTAATATATTTATAGATGGGGTTGTAAGAGAAGTAAATGCGAGGGTCTTGGCAAGAGGCGTGGAGTTAAAAGATAAAGAATCACACACAAAGTGGGAGTTGTCACAGTGCTCTTTGCTGATGACACTGTGCTCTTGGGAGATTCTGAAGAGAAGTTGCAGAGATTGGTGGATGAATTTGGTAGGGTGTGCAAAAGAAGAAAATTAAAGGTGAATACAGGAAAGAGTAGGTTATGAGGATAACAAAAAGATTAGGTGATGAAAGATTGAATATCAGATTGGAGGGAGAGAGTATGGAGGAGGTGAACGTATTCAGATATTTGGGAGTGGACGTGTCAGCGGATGGGTCTATGAAAGATGAGAGTGAATCATAGAATTGATGAGGGGAAAAAGAGTGAGTGGTGCACTTAGGAGTCTGTGGAGACAAAGAACTTTGTCCTTGGAGGCAAAGAGGGAATGTATGAGAGTATAGTTTTACCAACGCTCTTATATGGGTGTGAAGCGTGGGTGATGAATGTTGCAGCGAGGAGAAGGTGGAGGCAGTGGAGATGTCATGTCTGAGGGCAATGTGTGGTGTGAATATAATGCAGAGAATTCGTAGTTTGGGAAGTTAGGAGGAGGTGCGGGATTACCAAAAACTGTTGTCCAGAGGGCTGAGGAAGGGTTGTTGAGGTGGTTCGGACATGTAGAGAGAATGGAGAGAAACAGAATGACTTCAAGAGTGTATCAGTCTGTAGTGGAAGGAAGGCGGGGTAGGGGTCGGCTAGGAAAGGTTGGAGGGAGGGGTAAAGGAGGTTTTGTGTGCGAGGGGCTTGGACTTCCAGCAGGCATGCATGAGCGTGTTTGATAGGAGTGAATGGAGACAAATGGTTTTTAATACTTGACGTGCTGTTGGAGTGTGAGCAAAGTAACATTTATGAAGGGATTCAGGGAAACCGGCAGGCCGGACTTGAGTCCTGGAGATGGGAAGTACAGTGCCTGCACTCTGAAGGAGGGGTGTTAATGTTGCAGTTTAAAAACTGTAGTGTAAAGCACCCTTCTGGCAAGACAGTGATGGAGTGAATGATGGTGAAAGTTTTTCTTTTTCGGGCCACCCTGCCTTGGTGGGAATCGGCCAGTGTGATAAAAAAAAAAATAAAAAATAAAAATAATAATAATATTATTATTATTTATTATAAAAAAGCACTAAACCCATAAGGGTCATGAATTGCTATATACAGAGTAAAAGCATACAAAAAGAATATTTTTCTACAGTTATCCCCCAGTTTGACTAGAGAAAACGGAATTCTTCCGACACTACCTACACAACTGCTTTGTAAACAAATCTCATATTTACATCAATTTTTATTATGCGAGTGTATATATCATGTTTATATGCTATGTAATGGGTTTCATATATAATTTTGAGGAAAATATCATAGATGGATTAATGAAAATGCCTATATTGATGTAAAATAAGACATTTAGTGTGCCCAAGAGTGATTATTATTAAGTAGTATTGGCGTCATGAGTAGAGAGAGACTTAGCAATTTTAATGTGTACCTACACACCAGCACAGTGTGTAAGTATATTTAGGTACAGGTACACTTAAGTATAATTATCAGAGTACATATAAAATATGCAGTAACTTTAAAACACTTGAAATTTTGGAAAGTTTTCTGACATAATAGATGAAGTCACGGAAAATGTAAACAAACCAGGTGGGGAGCGCTGTATTTGAAAGACCACTTGCCGTATAGCAAATTTTGGTCATAATTTGACATCGCCGTATTAGCGGAACGCCGTAAGGCGAAACGCCATAAAGCGGGGCCTTACTGTAACTGTGTCAACTCCCATTCAGTAATTGATTCCCCATAATTTAATCTCGCCCCTCTCCCCAACACCCTAGCATTCATTTCTTTTACATCCCCATCTATAAATATATTAAACAACCATGGTGACATTACACATTCCTGTCTAAGACCTACTTTTACCGGGAAGTAATCTCCCTCTCTTCTACACACCCCTAACCTGACCCTCCCTACCTTCATAAAAACTCTTTACAGCATTTACTAACTTACTACCTATTCCGTATACTTGCAACATCTTCCACATTGCTTCCCTATCCACTCTATCATATGGCTTTTCTAAATCCATAAATGCAATGAAAACTTCCCTATCTTTATCTAAATACTGTTCACATATATGCTTCAATGTAAACACCTGATCTACACATCCCCTACCCATTCTAAAACCTCCTTGCTCATCTGCAATCCTGCTCTCTGTCTTACCTCTAATTGTTTCAATAATAACCCTACCATACACTTCACCTGGTATACTCAGTAAACTTATTCCCTTATAATTTTTACAATCTCTTTTGCCCCCCTTCCCTCTATATAAAGGAACTATACATGCTCTCTGCCAATCCCTGGGTACCTTCCTCTCTTTCATACATTTATTAACCCCTAAACGGTAAACGTATATATACGTTCACGTGCGTAGCACCCCATAAGTACAGTGGACCCTCGACCAACGATATTAATCCGTTCCTGAGAGCTCATCATTAGTCGAAATTATCGTTAGTCGAGTTAATTTTCCCCATAAGAAATAATGGAAATCAAATTAATCCGTTCCTGACACCCCAAAGTATTGAAAAAAAAAGTTTTTACCACATGAAATATTAATTTTAATACACACAAACTGAAGAAGACATGTACAATTACATGACACTTACGTTTATTGAAGATCTGGTGATGATTGATGGGATGAAAGGAGGGGAGAGTGTGGATGGTGTTAGTGTTTAGAAGGGGAATCCCCTTTCATTAGGACTTGAGGTATCAAGTCCTTTTCCGAGGTTACTTCCCTTCTTTTAATGCCACTAGAACCAGCTTGAAAGTCACTGGACCTCTGTCACACAACATATCTGTCTATAGAGGCCTGTACATCCCATTCCTTTATGACATTCCTAAAGTGTTTCACAACATTGTCAGTGTACAGGTTGCCAACATGGCTTGCAGTAGCTGTGTCAGGGTGATTTTCATCAAAAAAGGTTTTCACTTTAAGCCACATTACACACATTTCCTTAACCCTTTGAGGGTCGACAGGCCCTCTCCGAAACTCGTTCTCAGGTTCGGCCAAATTTAAAAAAAAAGAAAAATTATTTTCTCTTATGAAAAGATAGAGAATCTTTTCCCGATCATAAAGACACCAAAAGTTTGAAATTTGATTGAAAACTTACGGAATTATGCTCTCGCAGAGCTAGCGGTCTCGGCGATGTTTATGCATCGGCGATTTTGCCCACTTTGAGCCCCATTTTCGGCCAATTTCACTGTACTAGTCGACAAAAAACATGAATATTTCGCTAGAACTCCATTTTTTCTATCGAATGGGTGCAAGAAACCACCCATTTATGAAATTCAACTATCCAGTACAGTGGTCAGAATTTAGCAATTTTGCCAATTTCACACAAATTTCAAAAGATGCCAATTTTCCAATAGGGTCCAGAATAAACAAGAAAGACATTCCTGGCACTAAAATGACATTTCCTCTAGTCATTAGTCACGTCTCAAGGCCCCTCTTATATTCTTTTGCTTTCCACTTTGAATTTTTATTCTCACAAAAAACATAAGATTTACTGTTATGCAGACTACTGCATTAGTGTAAAAAATGGTATAAATATTATTGGTGCACTTGTGAAAGAATATTAGACTCACCAGTTGACGTGTATTGCACGCTTGGCACGATTTGTTTACTTTTGAAGTTTGGTAAAAATCGAACATTTCTGCTACTTTGAGCTCAATTTCAAGGCACCTTTCATTGTAAAACCAGTCAAAATCATCTCAATTTCTGTAATATGTCTTCCATTCTATAAAATGAGACCAAGAAAACTAGAATACATCAATAAATACCATACGAAAATACACTGCAAAGTCGCTGATTTATTCCAAAAAAATGGTCAAAGTTTTTTTTTTCTCATTATGCACTTTGTACTGCAGGATTTTTTTTAGACTGTGCACACTGACCACATAGACCCATTCTTTCATATGAAGGCCTACCAGCTTTCTCCCACTAGATTCGAGGCCGCTAGAATTTATGCGTACTAGTACGTCAAAAACCCCTACGCATAAGACGTACTAGTATGACCAAAACCCTCAAAGGGTTAATCTTTGAAGTAGGCAACTTCCTCAATTTCTCTATCCCCTCCTCCGGAGCAGTTTCCTCAGGTCTGGCCTCTTGCTGTTGAAGATGATCTTGCAGCTCATCAGTGGTTAGTTCATCATTGTCCTCCTCCACCAACTCTTCCACATCCTCCCCACTAACCTCCAACCCCAAGGACTTCCCCAATGCCACAATTGCTTCCTTGATTGCCGTTTTCTTGGCCACAATAGTAGCGATGGTTGATTGGGGTTTTGTGTACAACCTGGCCAGCTCGGAGACACGCACTCCCCTTTCATACTTAGCAATGATCTCTTTCTTCATATCCATAGTAAATCTCACCCTTTTTGCTGTAGGGTTGGCACTAGAAGATTTCTTGGGGCCCATGGTGACTTATTTTGCAGGTGCAATCATTAAAAACGCTGTGATATGAAATGTTCTGATTGTATGTTTGGATGGGGCCGCGGTGGCTGGCTGGCTTGTAAACACTGGCACCCACGGGACAAGTGAGGTGCGCTCAGGCCACAAGTGGACGCGTCTCGAATGGAACGAATTGCGTTGGTCGAGTTTTTTAGTGCTAGTCAAGGCAAAATTTTTGCGTTAAAATGTATCGCTAGTCGAATTTAACGTTATACGATGCCATCGTTGGTCGAGGGTCCACTGTATATATACGTTTTATTTTTCCTGCCTCCAAATTTGGCACAATTGGCCTGAGATGCCTGGTCAGCATAGAATTGGTCTTAACACTCGGTGTGCGCAGTATTAAAAAAATCTGGGACCACTTAGCACCATGTGGGAGCACCAGTTAAATTGAGCACCAGCTAGAGCAAACAGTGCGGCAAACACCAAGGATTCACTGATGTAATGTCATATTAACACTTCTCTTTTAAGAGGAAAATGATGTTAACCCCAAGTTTAGGGTCTGTTGATCTCTATCTTTATCTATCTATGTCTGTCTTCCCCCGTCTATTTTTCTCTGTCTATTGTCTCTGGCCTTGTCGTCTCTGTCTATCCTTTTTAATCTGTCTTTGCTATCTCTGTCTCACAGGGACACTAAAAGCAAGTTAACGTATATAAATTACCTAGGGTAACCGAAAAATCCGGCAAAGTGCTATCTCTGCTTGAAGATTGATAAAGTGATGATGATGCAGTTTTGGCCCTCCTGAGACAGAGAGCAGTGGATAGACAATAGACAGGGAGCTTGCAGCAGACAAATAGACAGACAGAAAAGTTTGTGTACCAGCAAAAAAAAAAGGGAGGGGGATGGTCCTTTATCTTTTTATCAGCTGCACCTCCCCACCCTCGTTTCGTCATCAAGTCAGCTCTTATCAGATTTATCTCCCCCTTTTCAAGTCACTGTCAGGGGGGACTTTGTTTTTCTGCTTCAAGGGAATAATTATTTCATATTTATTATTTACCTATTATTTTTATTTTTATTGTTCTCCCCCTCCCCCTCCTCCTCCTCCTCCTCTTTCCCCCTCCCCTTTTCCTCCTCCTCTTCTTCTTCCTCCTCCTCTTCTTCTTCTTTTTTTCTTCCTCCTCTTCTTCTTTTCTTCTTTTCCTTCCTCTTCTCCCTCCTATCCTCTCTCTTTACATAATTCCAACATATCCAAAACATTGCTGGGACATATAAATACTTTATAGATATTCCAAGACAATAGTAAATGACCAAGGCAGGTGTAAATGTCCACCTGTCAGTGTGTTTGTGACAATTTGAGTACAATTTCAGTACCTAATACTAGTGTCAGAACAAAGATTGGTTATAAAATGACAAGAACTACTACAAATTGTAATTATCAGAACATAAAAATTACATAAAATAATATGAAAAATAAAAAAAAAAGGTATATCGGCAACATGTCTGCAAGCCGTAGGACTCGATGTTGCTGTCACTTGAGCATCCAGTGCCAACTTCTCGGCCTCATATCTCCGTAACTACTGACTCTAAAAAATTTCTTTTATTCTGTAAAACTTAGAAAAAGGTGCTCTTTTTTTTCTTTTTATACATATATATATATATATATATATATATATATATATATTATATATTTTATATATATTTTATATATATTTATTATATATATATTTTTTTTCAAAATATTCAGTGTGCTGCGCAAGTGAACGTATATATATATGTTTGAACCGTTTAAGGGTTAAACAAAAATACCAACCACTCTCCCTGCTTTAAACATTTCTGTCATGATCCCGTCAGTTCCAGCTGCTTTACCCCCTTTCATTCAATGTAATGCTTCACGCACCTCCTCCACACTCACATCCTAGTCTTTTTCACTCCTAAAAGATGTTATACCTCCCTAACCAGTGCATGAAATGACTGCCTCCCTTTCTTCATCGATATTTAAAAGTTCCTCAAAATGTTCCTGCCATGTTCCTGCCAGATCTTTAAGCAAGCATTACGATGACCTCATAGCATTACTAAATTCCTTACATGCCAATATGTCTATCATTACACTAACTGAAACCTGGCTAAAGCCTGATAGTACAGATGTCTATGCCATTCCTGGTTACACAGCCATACACAACTGTAGGCCAGACCAACAAGGGGGTGGCACAGCCATATACTACTCAGACCAACTAGAATGTATCACTAATACTTGCACAAGGGATGAACATGGGGAATATATAATAGCCAAATTCAAATCCAAATACCTACAAAAACCTCTCACATTGATAAACATCTACAGAGTTCCACAGTCAAACATTACCCAAATTTAGTCAAAATCTAGGAAGTATGATAACTGATGCACGCAGAACAAAGATCCCCTTACTACTCTCAGGTGACTTCAATATAAATCTCCCGCAAGACCAGGACCCACACGTTACTGAATTCACAAACCCCAATGAGTAACTGTATGTTGCTTCCAACAGTAACAAAACCCACAAGAGTTACAGAGACTAGTGTTTCCCTACTTGACCACATCTGGACCAACACCATATCCCTTTAAAATCAGGGATAATTACAGATATACCACAGACCACTACCCCACTTTCCTCATAACAACTCTTGGTAAATTACCCCAAGACACTACTTTGTCACCTTCAGGGCTTCACAATGAGGGGAGCCATTAATAATTCACAACAGCAGTAGCAACATTGGGCTGGCACACTGAGCTAGAAATCTATACAGATATTGACGAAAGTATTAATAATTTTCTAAAAAAGACCCCAAAACCTCTATAACAAGCACTGCCCTAAAAAAACTAAAACAGATGACAGCTAAGAGACTGAACAGTCCCTGGCTAACACCCAGCATTCTCAAATCCATAAATACAAAACACCAATATGAAAACAGTACAGAATGGGTCACATAACCAGAGACCAAACAAAACGTTACTCGTCAATCCTAACCAGCCTGATAAGAAGGGCAAAAAAATTGTATTATGAGAAAGATTATCCAACTTACGAGGTGATATAAAAAAGACCTGGAAAACCCTATCAGAAATTCTAGGAACAAAAAGATATCACAAAATAGCGAAATAAAATTAGCAAAATCAGATGAACCCCAACTCCCACCAACAGAAACAGCAAACGGGACTCAATGATTTCTTCTCCACTATAGGACAAAACCTTGCCAATAAAATCCCAAGCTCAGATACCCCACCAAATGACTACCTCACCGGCAACTACCGAACACACTGTTCCTAGCTCCGACTAACCCATACGAAGTCTCCCTTATTATCAACACACTAAAAAACAAGGCAGGAGATTTAAATACCTTACCCCCTTTATATACAAAAAAGTGTCACAAGTGCTATCACCAATCATTGCAACACTCTTTAACAAATCCATTGAATCCTCCACCTTCCCTACAGTACTCAAAATAGCAAGGGTCACCCCGATCCACAAAGGAGGAGACCAAACAGAGTTGAAAAAACTATAGGCCAATATCCAACTTACACCCTCTCTCAAAAATCTTCGAAAAATTAATTCATAAACGAATCTACTCCTACCTTATCTCCCAAAACATACTCAACCCCTGCCAATTTGGATTCAGGCCTAATTAAAAATACTAATGATGCTATTATACACATGCTAGAACATATATACACTGCAATAGAGAAAAAAGAAGTCCCACTGGGGTCTTCATTGACTTACGTAAAGCTTTTGATACAGTTGACCATGACTTGCTCCACGTAAAATTGTCACACTATGGTATTAAGAGGGCACTCCCTCAACTACCCCAAGTCATACCTCAGCAACAGAAGCCAATATGTGTATGCAAATGGGGCAAAACTCCTCTGCACAACCAATTACAGTTGGTGTCCCACAGGGAAGTGTCCTTGGCCCTCTTCTCTTTCTCCTATACATAAATGACCTACCAAATGCTTCGCCCAATTACTCAAACCCACACTATTTGCAGATGACACTACATACGTCTTCTCCCACCCGAGCCCAGTCACGCTAGCCAATACTGTAAATCCCGAATTACAGAAAATATCTACCTGGATGAGAACTAACAAACTTACACTAAACATTGAAAAAAACTATTTTCATTCAGTTTGGTAACAGAGCTACAGATGTCCCTCTTAACATAATGATAAACGGATCAACCTATCACAAAGCTAACAGAGGGAAAATTCTTAGGAACCCCACCTTGATAATAGACTCAAATTTCATACACATATACAACAAATTTCTAAGAAAATTTCCAAGACTGTAGGCATACTATCGAAGATACGGTACTATGCTCCACAGTCCCCCCTCCTGGCCCTTATATCACTCTCTTATTTACCCCTATTCACCTATGGAATTTGT
Organism: Cherax quadricarinatus; assembly: GCF_026875155.1. Taxonomy (NCBI): domain Eukaryota; kingdom Metazoa; phylum Arthropoda; class Malacostraca; order Decapoda; family Parastacidae; genus Cherax; species Cherax quadricarinatus. The sequence goes on along the minus strand of NW_026468880.1, from coordinate 26,102 downwards.
GCATGGGGCTCAACAACAAGTAACCATCTCAGACCACTAATTACCCAACAAAAGGTTTGCAGTTAAAATGATAAAAAAATTCTCACTATAGGCAGCACACTCCACCAATATTCAAACACTAAACCTCCTCACCATACAAAACATCCATACTTACTACGGGCACCTATTACATACATAGAACACTTAACTCTGATATTAACCCTCCCCTCAACATTCTCCTTGCCAACCTCAACAGACACATGACCATAACACAAGGCACAGATCACTCTTTGATGTTCCTCGTGTCCATCTCACATATGTAAAAACTCAATGCACATAAAAGGCCCTAAAATCTGGAATTCATTACTGTAAATATAAAAGAAACACTACCCGTTTATAAATTCAAGTCTTTCTCAAAGATCACTTACTCACCCAAAACCAAATAAATACTGAATACTGAACCTTATAAATTGTATATCTTAAATGTTTTCACAATTATATCACATAAATGTTAAACCTAAAACCCAATCTAAACTTTATTATTTTTTAAGTACACTACCTAACAGAATACTCCATTCTACTGAATGTACAACAATGCATACAACCATATGACCTGTCTTTGTAATACTCACTTGTGCTTTATAGTAACCTGTTTACATTAATGTTTTATCACTGATTTCATCATTGCTTAGTTAATCTTAAGTTAATTTTAAGCCAGCCCGTAATGCTATGCATAGTATAAGTGGCTTTGGCATACTGCTCTTACCTGTATTTGTTGTACCTCTGTATGTGTGCTCAAATTTTTAAATAAATAAATAAAATAAATAAATCTTTCCAATACCTCCAACTCAACATCAACTAACGTCCCTACTCTGTTTTTAACTGAGAAATCCATTCATTCCCTAGGCTTTCTTAACTTGTTTATCTCACTCCAATTTTTTTTCTTTTATTCTCAGCAAATTTTCTTGACAGTGCCTCTGCCCTTTTGTACTCTCTAAACACTCTCTTCACCTTTCTTTTCTTTTACTTTTATGTATAAATATATATATATATTAGACTATATACTGTATATGGTATGACAATCCAGTTACAGGTTACTTTTAGTCACAACCTGTCCCCATGCACAAAGACTGTACTGTGAAAAGTTGTGTTCAAATGTGAGTATTGATAAAGCTCACACTAGGATGATACAGTACTAATGAAAGTTTGAGACAGGAGGTATCCTTAACTCTGCTAAGTATTTTTATTTGTGTCACCCTTTGTATGCTATTAGTCTGTAATTCAGTATCTTAATGTGACAAAGAATGTTGTTTAGACAATGAACAAATAGCTTGCTGCATGAAATGTTATGGGCATTTTTTATTTTTAACAAGTCGGCTGTCTCCCACCGAAGCAGGGTGACCCAAAAACAAAGAAAATCCCCAAAAAGAAAGTACAAAATAAATTTGAGTTCGACCCGGTGACCATAAGGTCCCAGGAGGTTGTGCACATATTGTAGCATTTATAAATTCATATTCGTGAGTCTCAGTTTTCGTGAATTTTGGTTATTGGCAACTTTTTTCCATTGGATTCCTAATACCAGGAGGCACTTAAGGTCTAATTTCTTTTCAATTAGGTAATTTTTCACAGTGGGGGCAAATGCATGGTGTAACCAGTCATAGAAAAAGTCCCTAGTGACCCATGCCTTACTGTTTGCCCTCCACAGCACACAGAAATTAGCCTTGAGGACATTGTTTTTTCCTGAACACTCTGGGAGTTTCAGAGTGATACACCAATAAAGGCTTCACTTTGCAATCACCACTAGCACTTGGCACACATCAACAGAGTAAGCCTGTCTTTCATAGGCTTATGTCCTGGGAGTGCCTTTTCCTCCTGAGTAATGTAGGTCCTGCTTGGCATTTTCTTCCAAAACAGGCCTGTTTCGTCACAATTGAACACTTGTTCAGGTTTAAATTCTTCACTGTCTATGTAATCCTTGAATTCCTTCACACATTTTTCAGCTGCTTTTTGGTCCGAATTGGCAGCCTCACCATGCCTAATCACACTATGTATGCCACTACGATTCTTAAATCTTTCAAACCAACCTTTGCTGGCCTTAAATTCACTCACATCAGCACTAGTTGCAGGCAATTTCTTTACCAAATCGTCATGCAACTGCCTAGTCTTTTCACAAATGATCGCTTGAGAGATGCTATCTCCTGCTATCTGTTTTTCATTTATCCACACCAATAACAGTCTCTCAACATTTTCTAACACTTGCGGTCAGTGTTTCGCAATTACAGTTGCACCTTTTGCAAGAACAGCTTCCTTGATTGCCGTTTTCCTGGTCACTATAGTAGAGATGGTTGATTGGGGTTTACTATACAACCTGACCAGCTCTGACACACACACTCCACTTTCGTACTTTGCAATTATCTCTTTCTTTATTTCAATAGTCATTAGCACCTTTTTTCTCGAAGGGTTCGCACTAGAAGCTTTCTTGGGGCCCATGGTGACTTATTTTGCAGAAACAAGCACCAAAAACAGTGATAATATGGAATGTACTGAATGTATCCTGATGATGATGATATTACTTACTAAAATTAATAATTATCATTTTTACTATAATTTCAATTTACTCTTAACATTTTTGACATTTAATAACCATTACTTGTCTAATTACCTTTACCTGTTTTAATACCACATTTACTATCTTAGAGTACTCTTAATTACCTTGTACTGCCATATAACCTCTAGTATAACTACCAGTGCAATATTGAATGAAATAAACATTACTTTTTCACTTTTTTTGTAATCATTATTACTTACTAAAATTTTATTAAACACCATATTTACTACCAGTCAATTTTACTTTTGTACATTAAACATTATTTTATACTTCCCATAACATTTTGTTGCCAAATTTTCAAGTTTGTATATTCAACTCCAACCTTTATATTATCCTTTGTACTGTGTACCTGTCTACCATCTTACTATCATATTATAACCAAGACATTACCATTGTTATTTTTTACTATTATTCTTTTGGTACTTTAATTGTGAATTTTATTTTGTCAATTTAAATCTAGTTATACTCTTGATCTTGTCAACAACCTATACCAGACTCTAGTGCAATTGCAAGTACCATTTCAATTTGTATTTTTATATTATAAGTTTATATTATAATTCCTACTCTAAGATTGTTTTCATATCTTAGTGACTACATTGTGTGTGCAATTAGTATATATTTCAATTATATTATTGTTCAAGGCCCTTAACTATCTTTTGCTAACTAGTACCAACTACCTCATGTATCTTTTTTTTTTTTCTACTTTTTTTATTCTTTTGCTACCTTAACTTGTATATTTTGTCTTGTCAATTTAAATCTAGTTATACTCTAATTCTTGTAAACAACTTATATAACACCTTAGTGCAATTACAATTGAAGTCTTGTGCCTTTTTTATATTATTAGATTAAACTCAGTTGTACTATAGTCAATACCAAATTCATTATATTAGACAATATTGCAATTACTAGTGAGAGACTGGTGCTATTTTTAATTTGTATTTTTATATTATTAGATTAAATCTAGTTGTACTATAGCTCATTCTAGCTCAAAACATAGACTCCACAAAAGTCATTATATTAGACCTTAGTGCAATTACAAGTGAGAGTCTTGTTCTATTTTAAATTTGTATTTTTATATTACTAGTTTATACCTAGTTGTACTTTAGTTCATTCCAGCACAACACATAGACAACATCAACTTCATTATGTGTAGTAGTGACTATACTCTATATGACTAAAATACTCTAGCTATATACTTATCCAAGCTTCCCACCACTACAGGTATCAGTACTAGAACTAAACACATAACTCAGGATATAAATAACCATAATTTAAACCTAGAAGATGATTGATCACATTGACCCTGATCTAAACCTCCATAATCTGACACCCAATCAAAACCTATTGGAAAGTAACTGCCTTTATTACACAGCATCACAAGCCAGCACTATCCTAAACAATGCTAAAAGCCTATCAGTACTTAACTACAACATCAGGTCCTTAAGCAAACACTATGATGACCTCCTGGCACTCCTTGAATCACTAAAGATACCCTTCTCCTGCATTATTCTTACTGAGACCTGGCTTAAGCAGGACACAATAGATATCTACCCTCTACCAGGATACACAGCAATTCACAACTGCAGACCAAACCAAGTTGGGGGTGGTATTGCAATCTATTACTCTAACCAATTATCTTGTATTAGCACCACTTGCTTTAGTGATGAATATGGGGAATACATTTTTGCTAATTTTACTGTAAAAAACCTTAAGACACCTATAACAATCAGTGCCATTTACCGGATACCTCACACAAACATCCCAAATTTCAGTGAGAAATTAAAGTCACTGATAACAAACAGACAAATGAATAAGCACCACCTTCTCTTAGCTGGAGACTTCAATATCAACCTTGGCTTACTAGATGATCAGCCTGTAACTGATTTCATCAACAATATGAACACACTTCTCATACCAACAATAATTAAACCAACCAGCTCACTGAGACAAGTGCAACCATAATAGACCACATATGGACCAATATACTAGCCCCCCTTAAATCAGGGATAATCACAGATAGCACTACAGACCACTACCCTACCTTCCTCCTGACAAACATTAATAAACCACCACTTGAATACAACAAAGTCTCATTTAGACTCCATGACGAGGCCTCAATAAGGAAGTTCACAACTGACCTAGAGATTGTTGACTGGCCTACAGAATTCTCCAAGGCCAATGGTATTGATGACTGGACAGACATTTTTCTTAACAAATTACTTAGACTATACAACAAACATTGTCCTATAAAAACGAAACAGATCACAAACAAACGGCTTGGTTGCCCATGGCTAACCAGCACCATTCTGAAATCCATTGACAAGAAACACCAATATGAAAAGCAATAGACAGGGCTTAACACACAAAGATATTCTTAAACACTATTCATCAGTTCTCACCAAAGTAATAAAGAAAGCCAAACAACTATACTACTCCAGTAGATTCACAGACACTAGAGGAGATATAAAAAAGACCTGGAAAACACTCTCTCAGATTCTAGGGACCCACAAACTGAAAAAAAACAAGAATATTGTCCTAACTAAACCTAATGAAACACCACTACATCCCACTGACACAGCTAACAAGATAAATGACTTCTTCTCAACCATAGGATCTAATCTCGCCAATAAAATCCCACATACTAATGCCCATGCCGGGGACTACCTAGATGGGAATTTCCCAATTCCTTCTGTCTTGCACCAACTGAGCCCTCGGAAGTCACCGAGATTATAAAGTCACTTAAAAACAACTCAGGGAATCTGTCTAATGTCCCACCATTACTGTACAAGCGAGTGGCCCATATCCTTTCGCATGCTATTTCATTACTTTTTAACAAGTCACTAGAAACTAGCACCTTCCCGAAACTACTCAAGATGGCAAGGGTTACACCAATGCATAAAGGTGGTGACCCTACAGACTTAAACAACTATAGGCCAATATCAAACTTACCATTGCTATCCAAAATCTTTGAGAAACTCGTGCACAGGACACTATATTCATTTATAACACCACAAAACATACTCAACCCCTGCCAATTTGGATTTAGGAAAAATAAAAGCACTATTGATGCAATCATAAAAATGCTAGATCTGCTTTACACAGCATTGGAAAATAAGGAATATCCACTAGGAATTTTTATTGACCTAAGAAAAGCTTTTGACACAGTAGACCACGACATCCTACGATTATGGTATAAGAGGCCATGCGCTTGCTTATTTCAAATCTTACCTTACTAATAGGTATCAGTATGTTACCATTAAAGACACAGCATCAACAACACGGCCACTTGATACTGGAGTTCCGCAGGGAAGTGTCCTTGGTCCCCTGCTCTTCCTCATATACATCAATGATCTTCCAAACGTATCCCAACACCTGAAACCCATTCTCTTTGCTGACGACACGACTTATGTCATCTCTCACCCTAATCTTGCCACCCTCAACACCATTGTTAACGAGGAGCTTATCAAAATATCGACTTGGATGACAGCCAATAAACTTACGCTTAACACTGACAAAACCTACTATATTATGTTTGGTAGCAGAGCAGGAGATGCACAAATTAACATTAAGATCGACAACACTCTAATCACCAGACATAATGAGGGCAAATTCCTAGGCCTATACCTTGACAACAACCTGAATTTCAGCACCCATATCCAACACATAACCAAAAAAGTATCCAAAACAGTTGGGATCCTCTCGATACTACGTGCCGCAAAATGCCCTTCTCATACTATACCACTCACTTATTTATCCATACCTCACCTATGCTATTTGTGCTTGGGGATCAACTGCAGCAACACACCTAAAGCCAATAATAACCCAACAAAAAGCTGCAGTAAGAATAATCACTAAATCCCATCCCTGGCAACACACCCCCCCGAGGCCCGGTGGCCTGGTGGCTAAAGTTCCCGCTTCACACACGGAGGGTCCGGGTTCGATTCCCGGTGGGTGGAAACATTTCGACACGTTTCCTTACACCTGTTGTCCTGTTCACCTAGCAGCAAATAGGTACCTGGGTGTTAGTCGACTGGTGTGGGTCGCATCCTGGGGGACAAGATTAAGGACCCCAATGGAAATAAGTTAGACAGTCCTCGATGACGCACTGACTTTCTTGGGTTATCCTGGGTGGCTAACCCTCTGGGGTTAAAAATCTGAACGAAATCTTATCTTATCTTATCTAAACTTATTCCCTGTTCAGTACATCCACACTTACTACTGTGCAATCTACATCTACAGGACCTTAAACTCCAATATCAACCTTGACCTAAAACGCTTTCTTGATAGTTGTGACAGAACCCACAGGCATAACACCAGACACAAACATCTCTACGACATTCCCCATGTCCGACTAAACCTTTACAAAAATTCAATGTATGTCAAAGGCCCTAAAATCTGGAACACCCTACCTGAGAACTCTAGAACTGCAGACACATTCATCACCTTCAAAACTACCATTAGAAAACATCTTATCTCCCTGATAAACCCCATCAACTAACTACACGAATACCACCTGGTGGTTCACACTTACACTCACTCACCCATTTGACCATAAACAGAAATATTAATCTCAATCTTAAAATAATGAATCCTATGATACTCCAATACTGAAACTATGTACTGTGCCAAAACAAAAGCATTCACATTACTAAACTCACAAACTAGTATTTAGTCACTTAGCCATAATACCAACTTACCTCATAATTTGTAATATTTTAAAATAAAGAATTAAACTAAGTCTGCCCAAAATGCCTAGCCATGCTAGGCATTTTAGTGGTACACTCTGTAATCATTATTTAACTACATGTAAACCACACAACAACCAAATTCTGTAAATTCAACGTTGTAATCTTTATAGAGAATAAACTTTGAATTTGAATTTGAATTTGATGTGCGCACACTGGCTGGCTTGTAAACACTGGCACACACGGGCAGTTCAGGCCACACATGGACACGTCTCATATGAATCGCATCGAATACCGGGTTTTCGATTGGATACCGAGGCGAAATTTTTGCGTTAAAATGCATCGAATACCGGATTTATCGAATACCGATGCCATCAAATACCGGGAGTCCACTGTATTACTTTATCCAGTATTTTATCTTAATGAACATGTCTTCGTAACGAAGACATGTTCGTTAAAACAAAATACAAATATATTCCACAAAAAAGTTCCTCATAGCTCAATGGTAGTGGCTTCAGTTCACAATCAAAGTACCCAGGCTTGATCCTGGGTAGGAAGAGGCATTAGGCATATTCCCTAATATCTGTTGTCCTTGTTTACACAGCTGTAAATAGATACCTAGGTTTTAGGTGAGTGTTGTGGATAGTTGTTAGTGTGGAACCTTAGATACGGAGGGTTTGAAATGCCTGTAATTTCAACTTACGCGTGTAAAAAAACAACTGTTACTTACTTGCCACTATGTAACTGAAGTAAGGAAGGAGAGACTTTCCAGCAACTTCATTAGCAGTGTCTCGGATGAACTGTTTCACAGTTCTAAGATAGACACCTTCACGCATTTTAATTATTCTCTTGAGGTTACATTTATAAGCAACTTCAAAAAGTGAGACTCGAGAGCATCTTTTCCACTCCTCAACTTTTGACATCCATTCTAACTGAATCTGATTGTCAGTAATGCTTGCGATCAAAGTCGTAAGTATCTGTATTTGTTTCTCAACAGGACAATCCACAACAAACAGTTTTGCTGTTAACAAAGTCTGATACTGGCTCTCAACATTTGGCCACAAATCTTCCTTATCCAGTCTAGTTCTGGCCAAAAATACTGACCACTTAGTGCTAAAGATACTTGCCATTACATCATGTTGTAACATTAATAAATTATCACTCAATCCATGACATGTAATTACATCACCTGTATCGCATGGATACAGTTGCCAAACATGTCCACTTGGCAAATTTACAGATATATTACAACCTTGCAGCTGAAACCCTAAAACAACACAGGGTCCTGATGAAATTATGGTCACATCTTTACCAATAAAAGAATCGAAGATGTACAGTTTGTCTCTCAGTGACTTCACGTGGCCTTTGATGAAAGAGTTTACCCTCACCACCTGCTCTTCTGAGGTGGTACCACTGACTCTGTCAGTGTGCAAGATGCTAGCACAGGGTAATAATGGCATCACTGATACTTCAAATGGTAAGTGTGAGCCTAAATAACAATGTCTAAGACCTTCTAAAGGATGGTATGTAGCCTTGAGACCACGTAACTGCTTCCAAATCTGAAGCCTGCAAAAAAAAAAAAAAAAAAAAAAAAAAAGAGTAAAAAAAATAATTCTTTAAATGACTATTAAGGTTTTATTTCTAGTTTAAGTCTGTGAAAAATGATCTACATCTTATTGTTGACCTTTTAAATACTAAATCATGTAGTGTATTATTATTATTATTATTCTGATAGGCAACTACTGAAAAGTGGGTTAGATAGAGTACACATAATGAGGATGAGGCAGAGAATGTATGGAGCTGATTTTAGAAGTCAGTGTTAGAGTGTGAAGCACTCTAACACTGCACTTGTGTTATGGAACACAAGTGCAGGAAGGAAGAAAAGCAATTGGTGGAATGACGACATACAAGATGGTAAGGAAGAAAAAGTTGGCATGGAGGAGTACATATATAGAGAGCAAAAGAGTGGCGAGGAAGTGCAAACACAGAACTAATGAGAAAGTGGAAGAGATTTTATTAAAAATTTTTGCTGAGAATAAGAAAAAGTTTTGGAATGAGATGAACAAGTTGAGAAAGGCTATGGAACAAATGGATTTAATTGTTAAAAACATGAGGGGAGCCATTAGATGGGAGGAAGGTATCGAGAAGATGGAGGGTATATACTGAGGTCTTGAATGCTGAAGAAAGGAAGAAGGAAGTGATTTCTTGCAGTAGATGGGGATGTATAACACTCTTTAGAAGTGAGGAAGAGCCAGATGTAAGTGTGGGAGTGGTGCATGAGGTTGTGAGTAGCATGAAAGAGGGTAAAGTAGCTGGAATTGATGGGATCAAGACACTAATGCTAAAAATAGGTGGAGATATAGTTTTGAAGTGGGGTTCAATATACAGTGGAACCCCGAGTTTCAGCCATTACACGTTCTAGAAGCTTGGCCTAAACCCTAAACGGCAGAAAGTCAAAGCAATATTTCCCATAAGAAATAATGAAAATCAAATTAACCCTTAGACTGTCGCAACCCCCAATCCTGAGGTGTCTTCTGGTGTCGCAAATTAAAAAAAAAAAAAAAAAAATTTCTTATGAAATGATAGAGATTCTTTTTCCCAATTGTAATAACACCAAAAAAAATGAAATTTGATGAAAAACTGACGGAATTATGCTCTCGCGAAGTTAGCGACCTCGGCGATATTTACAAATCAGCGATTTTCCCCACTTTGAGCCCTATTTTCAGCTAATTCCATTGTTCCAGTCGACCAAACTCATAGCTATTTCTTTAGAACTCCATATTTTCTATCGACTGAGTACAAGAAACTGCCCATTTACCGATTTTAACTACCCAATAACGTGGTCAGAAATTTTCAATTTGGCCAATTTCATGAAAAATACAAAATATGACAATTTCAAAATAAGGTCCAGAATGAACAATGCAGACATTCCTGGCTCTAAAATAACATTTTCTTTGTTCATCAGTCACGTCTCCAGGCCCCTCTGATATTACTCTTGCTTTCTATTTTGAATTTTTATTCAAACAAAAAATAGAAGATTTACTGTTATGCAGACTACTGCAATATTGTAATAGTTGTACAAATAATGTCAACCAATTCATGACTGCATATTAGAATGGCTAGTTGGACATTTATTGGACAATGACATCATTTGTTTGCTTTTGAACATTGGCAAAAATCAAACATTTCCCCTACTTTGATCTCCATTTCCAGGTTCTTTTATAGTAAAACCAGTCAAAATCACCTGTATTTCTATAATATGTTTTCCATTCTATCAAATGAGACCAAGTAAACGATAATACAACCATAAATACTATACGAAAATAGACCACAAAGTCGGCATTTTAATTAAAAAACCGGTAGGAGTTTTTTTCTCGTTATGCACTGCGTGCTCCAGGATTTCTTTTATATGGTGCACACTGACCACACAGACCCATTCTCTCACATGTGGGCCTACCAGCTTTCTCCTGCTTGATTTGAAGCCGCTAGAATTCATGAGAATATATACGTCAAACACGGTGGCTCGTAAGATGTATATATATGACCGAAACAGTCAAAGGGTTAAAAGAAGAAGGAAACTAACCCTGGAAAAGGACTTGCTACGTCAAGTCCTCATGGAAGGGGACTCCCCTTCCAAACAATAACAACTTCCACCATCTCCCCTCCTCCAATCCCGTCATTCATCACCAGATCTTCAATAAAGTTAAGTGTCATGTATTCTTTATTTAGTAGAGTAGTAATTGTGCATGTCTGGGGTGTCAGGAATGGATTAATTTGATTTCCATTATTTCTTATAGGGAAAATTAATTCGGCTAACGATGAGCTCTCAGGAATGGATTAATATCGTTAGGTGAGGGTCACTGTATCTGAAAACATTCATTTCTCCCATACTCCTCCTCTTCAATTTGATATCCAATTTTTCTTTATCTAAATCATTTGATATCCTCATCACCTTAATAATATAATAATAATAATATAATACAATAATAATAACATAATACATATAATAATAATACATATAAAATAATAATGTACTATAAGATAATAATTATAATAAGAGACAGCTTCAAAAGGCCATCATTAGATGGCAGTGTTTACCACAACAAAGAGGGAGCGGTTGTGGCCACCTCCACCTGTTACATAATGACATATTTTATTCATTCTACAGTATATATCAGGTTTCTATGTTATTTATATTGTTTATGTCATATTAGATGAACTGTGATAGATAAATAAGCCATATAGATGATATTAGCAAAATTATTCAAGAAGTACATATTTTGTCTGGTCTCCAGACAAAATATGTACTTCTTACGACCCACTCGACTTACGACCACTCGACTTATGACCGTGTTTTTTATGCCAAATTTCTGGGAAATAAACAACTATTTGTGTTGTACACAGTGTTTATCCTAAACCTTACAGTATAAAATACAGTACTAACAGCATAAAAAGTAAAGTAAAACATGAAATACCAAAATAAAACAATAAAAAAAAGTCATTACAAAAATGTTTTGTTGATATTCAGTAGTAAAGTTCGACTTACGACCATTTCAACTTACGACCGGTTGCTCGGAACCGAACTCGGTCCTAAGTCGGATGGTAGGTGTAATTGCATTTCAATTAATTTTAATGAGGAAAACTGACTCTGCAAACGAGCAAGGTCACGGAATGGATTAAACTCGCAAGTAGAGGTTCCACTGTATATGAAAATCGCCTATTCTCCTATTTGTAGACTTACTCTCGTTATCTGTAATTCCCCCTAATTTACACTTACACTCACCCAAATGACTGTAAACATAAAATTTCTAATACAGCTATTACCTAATAAATCTTAAGTTAGTCCTAAGTTTGCCTAAGATACTCTCTCAGCATAGGAGCTTCAATAGAAACAGTGTATCATGCCAAGTCAAAACCATTCCCATTACTAAATTTACTAATTGTAATATTGTTATAGGTTTTGTACTATCTCACTATTATAAATTTAATTAATCACTTCAGTTACCTAACTTTTATATCAATATGGAATAAGGTATATTAAAATGTACTGCTCCATAACCTGTGTCAATACAGAGTAAGAATTAGGATTAGTCTGCCCAAAATGTATAGGCATACTAGTGTCCATCTTTGTAATTAATATTTCATAGTGGTGCTTTGCACTTTTTTATAAATAGGGAATTTCATGAATGTGGTTCAAGTGCTGAGTGAGAGAGCAAGCTTTCAATTTCTTTTTTAAATTTTATGAAATTATACTTACATGAATTAGTTGGTCTTTGTGACCTTCTGATGGAATGAAAAATGTTTCTGCATTCTATAAAATGAGATCAGGAAAACTAGAATACAACCATTAACACCATACGAATATACGTACAGTGCAAAGTTGCCGTTTTAACCCTTTGACTGTCGCGGCCATATACAGTGGACCCCCGCATACCGGACGCCTTGCATAACGGACAATCCGCATACCGGACGCTTTGATCGCTAAAATTTTGCCTCGCATACCGCCCAAAAACCCGCTCAGCGCCCTTCGTCCGAGACGCGTCCAATGTGCGGCCTGAGCCACACTCACATGTTCCGCCGGTGGCATTGTTTACCAGCCAGCCTCCGCGGTAACATCCAAGCATACAATCGGAACATTTTGTATTATTACAGTGTTCTTGGTGATTTTTTTCTGGAAAATAAGTGACCATGGGCCCCAAGAAAGCTTCTAGTGCCAACCCTACAGCAATAAGGGTGAGAATTTCTATGGAGATGAAGAAAAAAATCATTGATAAGTATGAAAGTGGAGTGCGTGTCTCCGAGCTGGCCAGGTTGTATAAATAAAAACCCCAATCAACCATCGCACTATTGGGGTACAGCTGCTGCTGCTGCTGTATCACGTCAGCTGCTGCCCGCAGTCAGCTGCTGCTGCTGTACCCCCGTCAGCTGCTCCTGCTGCTGTAGTAAACCCTCTGTGCTGCTGTAGCATCATCTGCTGCTGCTGTAGCTCGTCTGTGCTGCGTAGCATCGTCTGCTGCTGCTGTAGCATCGTCTGCTGCTGCTGTAGCATCGTCCTTTCTGCTGCTGTAGCATCGTCTGCTGCTGCTGTAGCATCGTCTGCTGCTGCTGTAGCATTGTCTGTTGCTGCTGTAGCATCGTCTGTTGCTGCTGTAGCATCGTCTGTTGCTGCTGTACCACCGTCAGCTGCTGCTGCTGCTGTAGCATCGTCTGCTGCTGCTGCTGCTGTAGCATCGTCTGCTGCTGCTGTAACATCGTCAGTTGCTGCTGTAGCATCGTCTGCTGCTGCTGTAGCATCGTTTTGTTGCTGCTGTAGCATCGTCTGTTGCTGCTTGTACCACTGTCAGCTGCTGCTGTGCTGTAGCATCGTCTGCTGCTGCTGCTGCTGTAGCATCGTCTGCTGCTGCTGTAACATCGTCAGTTGCTGCTGTAGCATCGTCTGCTGCTGCTGTAGCATCGTCTGTTGCTGCTGTAGCATCGTCTGTTGCTGCTGTAGCATCGTCTGTTGCTGCTCTAACCACCGTCAGCTGTGCTGCTGCTGTAGCATCGTCTGCTGCTGCTTTTAACATCGTCAGTTGCTGCTTTTAGCATCATCTGCTGCTGCTGTAGCATCTTCTGTTGTGCTGTACCACGTTTAGCTGCTGCTGCTGCTGCTGTTGCACCCTTGTTGGTGTGGCTTATTGAGAATACCAAGAAACAATTAACCCCATGGATTTGCCACCCCGGATAGCCCAAAAAAGTCAGTGTCATCGAAGATGTCTAACTTATTTCCATTGGGGTCCTTTTAAACTTGTCTCCCCGGATGCAACCCACTCAGTCGACTAACACCCAGGTGAACAGGGAAAATGCCTGGAAAATAGTGCTCATATTGGTGAATTTAGAGCCAGCAAAGGTTTTGGGTTTTAGAGATTTAAGAATCGTAGTGGCATACACAGTGTGATAAGGCTTTTTCTGGAAGAAAATGCCAAACAGGACCTACAGTACTCAGGAGGAAAAGGCACTCCAGGACACAGTGTCTCATCAGTCATTGCTGCATCTTCAATAAAGGTAAGTGTCATTTATTCTTCATTTAGTAGAGTAGTAGATGCACAATATATATTGTGCATGTACTACTCTACTATTGTGCATGTATCCTTCTCTTTGTGTGTAGGAAAATGTATATTTCACGTGGTAAAATTTTTTTTTTCAAACTTTTGGGTGTCTTGCACGGATTAATTTGATTTCCATTATTTCTTATGGGGAAAATTCATTCGCATACCGAACATTTCGCATAACAGCCAGCCCTCTTGCACGGATTAAGGTCGCTATGCGGGGGTCCACTGTATATACGTTTTACGAGGTGCCGTGTTTGACGTATATATACTCATAAATTCTAGCGGCTTCAAATCAAGCAGGAGAAAGCTGGTAGGCCCACATGTGAGAGAATGGGTCTGTGTGGTCAGTGTGCACCATATAAAAAAATCCTGGAGCACGCAGTGCATAATGAGAAAAAAAAAACTCCGACCGTTTTTTTAATTAAAATGCCGACTTTGTGGTCTATTTTCGTATAGTATTTATGGTTGTATTCTCGTTTTCTTGGTCTCATTTGATAGAATGGAAAACATATTACAGAAATAGAGGTGATTTTGATTGATTTTACTATAAAAAGAACCTAGAAATGGAGCTCAAAGTAGGGGAAATGTTTGATTTTTGCCAATGTTCAAAAGTAAACAAATGATGCCTTTGTCCAATAAATGTCCAACTAGCCATTCTAATATGCAGTCATGAATGGGTTGATGTTATTTATACAGTTATTACAGCATTGCAGTAGTCTGCATAATAGTAAGTCTAATATTTTTTGTTTGAATAAAAATTCAAAATAGAAAGCAAGAGTAATATCAGAAGGGCCTGGAGACGTGACTGATGAACAAAGAAAACGTTATTTTAGAGCCAGGAATGTCTGCATTGTTCATTCTGGACCTTATTTTGAAATTGTCATATTTTTTAGTTTTCGTGAAATTGGCCAAATTGCAAATTTCTGACCACATTATTAGGTAGTTGAAATCAGTAAATGGGCAGTTTCTTGTATTCAATCGATAGAAAAAATGAAGTTCTAAAGAAATAGCTATGAGTTTGAGCGACTGGAACAATGGAATTAGCCGAAAATAGGGCTCAAAGTGGGCGAAATCGCCGATTTGTAAACAGCGCCGAGGTCGCTAACTTCGCGAGAGCATAATTCCGTCAGTTTTCCATCAAATTTCGTTTTTTTTGGTGTCATTACAATCGGGAAAAGATTCTCTATCATTTCATAAGAAAAAATAATTTTTTTTTTTTTAAATTTTGCGACACCAGGAGACACCTCAGGATTTGGGGTTGCGACAGTCAAAGGGTTAAACCAAAAACAGAGTCAAAGATTTTTTTTTCTCATTACGCACTGTGTGCTGCAGGATTTTTTTTATATGTGCACACTGACCAAATAGACCCATTCTTTCATATGTAGGCCTACCAGCTTTCTCTCGCTAGATTTGAAGGCGCTAGAATTTACGCGTACTAGTATGTCAATAACACTGGTGCGTACGCCGTACTAGTACATCGGAAACCCTGAAAGGGTTAAGAGTCTAATTCTACAAGCAATTCTTAGCTTGAATTTTGCATTTTTTGGGTTTCTCCCAATAACCTAGATGGCCTTTTGATCCCTTTGTACTTCTGTTTGCTACAATGTCTTCAGTTTTTGCCCTGTCTCAGTGATCTCTCAGATAAGATTATCTTTCTTTTGTTGTGACATGTTCACATATTTAAGCAATTCGGTAACCCTTTTTATTTCTTCTGTACAATCTTCTATGCTTGCTTTCTATATCTGATCTTCTATATTTCCTTAATGGTACTACATATTTAATACAGACATTGTATGCATCTGTGTTCAGGCACTGGTGAGGATTTAAGGTGTTCATGACTGTTTTCCAGGGTATGTCTGATAGTTCTTTGTTAATTTTGTTCAGTAAATTCTATGGAACTGGAATATATATCTATTGTAACTTCTTTGTAATGATCATAAGCAATGGCGGCTTGTAGTGCCAGTAATACCTATACAGTGGACCCTCAGTTAACGACGTCATCGGATAATGTAAAAATCAGATAATGACACGTTTTTGCGTCAAAATACTGCCTCAGTTAACGACAAAGTACTTGGTTCAAGTCATTCGTACCAAACGTGTCCGCGCGGCCTGAGCAGCCCGGCCACTCCATGTACAGCCAGTGTGCCACTGTTTACAAGCCAGCGAGGACAATTCCACGCGTACATGCGATACATTTTGTATTATTCCATTTTGGAGTGATTGTAACTGCTAAATAAGCCACATTCAGCTGGCACTAGAGAGCTTCTAGTGCCAGCCCTTTGATAAAGAGAGTGAGAAACACTATAGAATTCGAGAAAAAGCTTGTAGAAAGATACGAAAGTGGTGGTAGTCGAGTGTAGTAGTAATGGTGGTACACCAGCCAAGGTACTTCCCCACATACCAGCCAACGTACTTCCCCACACACCAGCCAGGGTACTTCCCCCACATACCAACCAGGGTACTTCCCCCACATACCAACCAGGGTACTTCCCCCACATACCAACCAGGGTACTTCCCCCACATACCAGCCAGGGTACTTCCCCCACACACCAGCCAGGGTACTTCCCCACACACCAGCCAGTGTACTTCCCCTCATACCAGCCAGGGCACTTCCCCTCACACCAGTCAGGGTACTTCCCCACACACCAGTCAGGGTACTTTCCCACACACCAGCCAGGGTACTTCTCCACATACCAGCAAGGGTACTTTCCCACATACCAGCCAGGGTACTTCCCCACACACCAGCCAGGGTACTTCCCCAAATACCAGCCAGGGTACTTCACCACACACCAGCCAGGGTACTTCCCCACATACCAGCCAGGGTACTTCCCCACACACCAGCCAGGGTAACTCCCCCACATACCAGCCAATGTACTTCCCAAATACCAGCCAGGGTACTTCCTCACATACCAGCCAGGGTACTTCCCCTCATACCAGTCAGGGAACTTCCCCACATATCAGCCAGAGTACTTCCCCACATACTATCCAGGGTACTTCCCCCACACAAGCCAGGGTACTTCCCCAAATACCAGCCAGGGTACTTCCCCACATACCAGCCAGGGTACTTCCTCACACATCAGCCAGGGTAATTCCCCACATACCAGCCAGGGTACTTCCCAACACATGATTTGATTTGAGTGGGACTTGCACATGAGTGAATAGAATTATCAAAGCTTATTGCTTGGGAAGCATTGAAAATTGGGTTGGGCAAATACGATTCTGTTAGTGGGATAGTTTGTGAAGGACTTGCCTAGTATGGGCCAACAGGCCTGCTGCAGTGTTCCTGCTTTCATATGTGGAAACATTTATGGATGAACATCACCCTGACACAGCTGTTGCAAGTCGTGCTGGCAACATCTACAATGACAATGTTGTGTCCCATTTTAGGGAAATTTTAAAGAGATGCCAGAAACAGAGCTCTCTGGACAGATATTTAGTGTCACAGGTGTGCAGTGACTCTCAAGCTGGTCCTAGTGGCATTAAAAAAAACAAAGAAGGGAAGTAACCCCAGAAAAGGACTTGGTACCTGAAGTCTTTATGGAAGGGGATTCCCCTTTCCAAACAATAGTATACCTCCATCATCTCCCCTCCTCCCATCTCATCACTCATCAATAAGTCTTCAAAAAAGGTAAGTGTTATTTTAGTATTGTTTATTGTGCATGTCTCATTGTTTTCTGTGTAGGGAAATGTATATTTCATGTAAAAAATTATTTTGTTTAATACTTTTGAGTGTCGGGAATGGATTAATTGGATTTCCATTATGTCTTATGGGAAAATTAATTTGGATAATGACAGAATCGGTCACAGACAAGCTCTCTGGAATGGATTAATATCATTAACCAAGGGTCCACTGTACTATCGTACCGCATCAAATTTCTCTTTCAAATAATTTTTTTACCTCGTTTCAACAAAAAAATAAAAAATTCACTTATAAATACAGTGGAACCTCAAAATTCCAAAGTATCGCTTATCGAACTCTTCGAAAATAGAACCCTTTTTTCGAACCAACTTTGTCCCTATTATCAAACTCGCCCCTATTTTCAAAACGCCGGGTACCAGACCTGCCCGGCAGCCCACTCTGTCCGCGTCCCCACGCAAGCACCGTGAGCCAGTCTGGTTTTGTTGTTGCTTGAGTGAACACTAACCTGCACTCTCATTGAAACATTTTACAATTATTTCATTGTGTTTAGTGCTTGTGTGACTGTGAAATAAGCTACAATGGGCCCAAAGAAACTTTCTAGTGGTACCCCTGTGGTAAAGAAAGTGAGAAACACCATAGATGTGAAGAACGAAATAATACAGAAGTGGAATGATGTCCAAGTGGAATGATGTCCAAATGTTTGTGGAGAAGACCACCCTGAGCAAGCTGAAACAAGCCATCTTTGCAACAAGTTCAGTGACAGAACCATGTCCCATTTTAGGGAAATCTTAAAGAGGCACCAGAAACAGAGGACTGTGGACAGTTATTTTGTGAGACAGGGGTCCAGTGACTCTCAAGCTGGTCCTAGTGGCATTAAAAGACAGAGAAGGGAAGTAACCCCAGGGAGGGCTTTGATACCTGAAGTCCTCATGGAGGGGGATTCTCCTTCCAAACACTAACCTCAACTCCCTCTCTCCTCCTCCGTATCTTCCAGATGCCATCACCAATCTTCAATAAAATGTTATTTTATATGTTTATTTAAATTTATTAATACATAATTGAACACTATATTTGTTGTGTGTATGTAAAACTATAATTAATCTCTATAAAATGTATTTTTTTGTTAATATTTTTGGGTTTCTGGAACGGATTAATTGTATTTCCATTATTTCTTATGGGAAATATTGCTTCGATTTTCAGACTTTTCGAATTCAGAACTAACTCCTGGAACGGATTAAGTTTGTTATTTGAAGTTCCACTGTACACTGAAAACAACATACAACAGATTTTTCCTGTAATATGTTTGTCAGTTGCAAATTATTTTAGCGTAAGGTTGATGAAGTCATATGTCTGGCAGTGAGCATCTGGGGGGACTGCAGCTCTGCAGTTCCTATGGATGAGCCGCCACTGGTTATATGAAATAAACAAAAATTAAAACAGAATAGATGAGAGGTATAAAAGGCAGACAGGTTGTTGAGACAGCCAAGGAAAGTAAGTTATCTACTTAGTCAAAAAAGGCAATGTACAAGAGCATTGTGGTACCCAAAACTTTTATACAGTTGAGAGGCATGGGCTTTAAACATTGCAGTGAAAACTAGATGCAGTGCAGATGTCATTGTTGAGAATGTTAACACATTATACCTGAGTGGAGACAAGTGACTTTTATAGCTTGATGTAATATTCAAATGACTGCAGTAAACACATTAGTTGGCATTCATAAATGAAGGTGGGAAGCACAGTGTTTGTGCCTTAAATGATTGTGGGGAAGCTGCAGCTCAGAGGGTCACTTGAAGTGTGATGTATGCACATTTTTTGGCAAAACAGCCATTGAATTATTGGTGAGTTTGTTTTCATTTTTTGAGTCATCCCACCCTGGTGGAAGACAACTCATGAGGTAAATTAACCCTTTGACTGTCGCGGCTGTATATATACATCTTACGAGGTACCGTGTTTGACGTATATAAGGCTAAAGAGGTCTTTGTGGCATTTATGGATTTGAAAAAGGTGTATGACAGGGTGGATAGGGGGGCAATGTGGCAGATGTTGCAGGTGTATGGTATAGGAGGGAGGTTACTGAAAGCAGTGAAGAGTTTTTACGAGGATAGTGAGGCTCAAGTTAGAGTATGTAGGAAAGAGGGAAATTATTTCCCAGTAAAAGTAGGCTTTAGACAAGGATGTGTGATGTCACCGTGGTTGTTTAACCCTTTGACTGTCGCGGTCGTATATGTACGTCATGGGAGATACCGTGTTTGACATATCTATACGCATAAATTCTAGCGGCTTCAAATCAAGCGGGAGAGGGCTGGTAGGCCTACACGAGAGAGAATGGGTCTCAGTGGTCGGTGTGCACCCTGTGAAAAAAATCTGGGACTCAGCGGTGCATTGTGGGAACGCCATCTTGGTAGTCCATTTTCACCATGCCCGGGGGTAAGAAGTTCCTCACTCCTGGGGGATTGGGGGTCTTTTTTTTCCCAAGGGGATAGTCAACGTGATGAAGTGCAGTAAAATTAAATTCCCCGGTTTTAAAAGCGGTGTGCCCGAGAAAATTCCCCAGGAAAACAAAATTAGTGATGAAAACCCCAGATGCCCCACAACCATCCATTTTGGGTGCGGGCCCGGGCTCGTTCTTTCACCTTACCCTCCTCGAGCAACTTTACCAACAGTTAAGGAAAAATTTGAGGTTGGCGAATTGGAAATTAGGCGATTGACCGAGGAAAACAAAAAAATTTCGTGTCCTCCGTTTTGAGTCCTCGGGTCAAAAGGAAACTGGTCGTGGGGGCCCGCGGGGGAAAGAAGTTGACGTTTAAGAAGAAGGGAAAGGTAGAAACATGAGAAGAAAGAACTGCCGGGGAAACGGGTTGTGGAAACATCCATTACATTCTCTTGTCCCCGACGAATGTGATTTGACTACTGGGAACGACACGACGAAGACTTTAAAGGGAAAGGTAAAAATATTGTTGTTTTTGGGGGATACCCAAGTTAGGTTATGGATAGGGCGTCTGCTTGAAGGACAGGAGTGGAGACAGGGGGGTTTGCTTTCCGGGGGCTGGGAGGGGGGATATTTTTTGCCGTCTGGATGACTTTTAAGGGGTAATGGGAGCAACCTTTTATTGTCTCAGTGCTGGAGGCAACGATGTTGGCAGACGTAGGAGGAGGACCTGATAGCGGGTTTTTGGTCACAATAGAAATAATTGGAAAGGGGGGGAACCCTTCATATGTGGTATTTTCCCAAGGGGGGGGGATTGGAAGTAAGGGTTGCCCAGGGCAATTTGGTGAAATTTGCGTGGAAAAATACGTAAGGAAAAGCGGTAACTTCATTGACAAGGGCCCTCTTCTATGGCAGAAAGACATGTATGTAGGAGGGGTTACTTTCAGGTGGGGGTGGAAGCACTGGAAACCAGTGGGGGGGAGCAGTTGGACTTTAAAACTAGGAAAGTTAGTGGTTTGGGTTTTGGCAGGAAAACAGTGAAGCCCCAGTGTATAATATTACGAGTTCTAGGGAAACTAGAAATAATAAAAACGAGATAGATATTGAAAAGCCGGACCTTGGGTGATAAGGACGTAATGGTTTTAGTAAAAAATAGAAAGGCAGGAAGGGTAAAAGAAAGGAGATTTTTCAATGTTTATTTGCAATTCCCGTAGTGCTGGGAATAAGAGGGCCCGGTTGAGATTAGTTGCTGTGTAGGTAACATTGATGTTTTTCCCCTTAATGAGACGTGGTTTAATTCAAAATCGGAATGCCTGGGAATGTCATTTTCGGGGTTTTAAATTTTTCCAAGAAATAAAAGTATTGGGGGGGGGGGGGGGTGGCATTGATGCCCGGATCGCTTGAACTGTTGCAAAAAAAAACGGGTTTTAAGTCTAAAAGTAACACATAAGATTTTGTTTGGATAGAATTTTCAGAGGGGATGAAAAATGATTTGGGATGATATACGCCCCCCTAACTTAGATAGGGCCCCAAGGGGAAAATACTATGGGAGGAAATTGTTAAGGCCACAAGGCACGATAATGTAGAAATTCTAGGGACTTTAACTTTAGCATGTTGATTGGAATTTCTTGACTGGGAATTTAGAATCGTCGACTTTTTAGAAGTATTTCGGATTTTTTTTGAAGAGTTTGTGACAGAACCTAAAAGGGGGAAAAAACCCTGCTTGATTAGTTATGGCAAACAATGAATCCCTTGTTAATAATTTAGAAATTTCAGAGGAACGGGGGGTGCTAGCGACCACAATCTTTAAAATTTTTGCATTAAATGGAAGTACGAAAAGGCGATAACTCAGTAACAGTCCCAGATTTTCGCTTAGCGATTCGAGGGCTTAGAGAACACTATCATCTGTTGACTTGGGGGGAAGAAAAAGCTATCAAAATGACAGTTTTCTGAACATAACATGCGCTCAAAGAGCGTTTATCCCTATAAAAAAATTAGAACAATAGAAAAAAGACCAAATGGATGAATAATAGGCTAAATATCTATGGGCATAAGAAAGGAATTTATAGGCGATCAAAAAAGGGAGGGCTCTTTTTGAATCAGTATATTGACATTAAGGGGACTTAAAAAGGGGATAAAAAAGCTAAAAGGGACTATAAATTTTAAAATTGTGGATTCTAAAACTAACCCCAAAAGTTTTTTCCCGGTTAAAGAAAAAATTTAGATTTAAAAGGTCCCCTTAAAAATAACTATGGGGACCCTTTTGACAAGAGAATGAAATGGCTTGATTTTAAATAATTATTTTCTCTCAGTTTTTACACAGGGGACATAACAATTTCCAGTAATAATTTTACAGTGGGGAGAAGAAGAAAAAAATGTAACATCCAGTCACTAGTGAGATGGTTGTGAGGCAGATAGACGACTGAAGCAAAATAAACGCCGGGGCCTGGAGGTTTTTTTTAAGGGTTTTTAAGAATGAAAAGGAACTCTGTGAACCCTTAACAATTTTTTAATTTATCTCTTTAAACGGTGAGTGTCTGATAGTGGAAGATGGGAAGTAACTCCCATTTTTAAAAAAGGGGGCAAGTCGTTCCCGTCCAAAATTTCCGCCCCAAAAAGCCCGCCCCCCCAAATTTTAGGCAAATTACTAGAGTCAATTATAGCTGAGATTATAAGAAGCCATTCGATAAGCTCTTGATTAATGTACTCGCATGGATTCACAAGAGGCGGTTTGTCTAACTAAATTTATTAACTTTTTTCAGTAAAGCTTTGGCTGTTTTTACCACAATAAAAAATTTTATTTAATTTCTTTGATTTTAGTAAGGGTTTTGAAAGTTGCACCATAGATGTTAAAAAAAGTGGCAGTCTGGCATTGGGGGGAAAATGCTCCGTGGGTCGAGTCATGGCTCACTGCGGAAGCGAGAGTGTCCTTAAAAGGGGGTTAAAAACCGAGTGGGGGCGTAACAAGTGGCGTTCCCAGGGATCGTTTGGGCCCCTTGTTATTTTAATATTATCATGATCTTGATGAGGGAAATTTCTATGATAGAGCAAATTCGCCGAGACACAAAAATAGGTAGGATAATTGATTCAAACTAGATGTTTGGGAACTTCAGGAGGGTTTTAAAAAAAACTTATTCTTGGTCAGAAAAGTGGCAGATGCAGTTTTAATGTAGATAAAAAGCAAGGTTTTTGGTTGGGAGTGCCCCTAAACCCCCAGTACTTATAAATTAAATGAGTAAACTTACCATACGATTACGAAAAGGGACTTGGGGGTTATGGGAGCAGCAACCTTTTAAACCCAAAAACAATGCCTAACGACGTAATAAGGCAATAGATTACTGGGGTTTATATCAAGAATGTAGCAAAAGAAGTCCAGAGGTCATATCAGTTTTTTTACATCTTGAAGGGCCCCCTTTTATTTGCATCAGTTCTGGTCCCCTATTACAAAAAGGACATAAATTTTTAGAAAAATTCAGGTAGGATGACTAAATTAATACAAACATCAGAAATCTTCCCTTTGAAGAAAAATTGAAGCTTAAATTACATTCACTTGTTGCGAAGAATGAAGGGGACCCGTCGAAATGTTAAAGTGGAAGATAGGTATTAATAAAGGGGGTATTTAAAAAGGGCTTGAGGATGTTTCTCCCAAGAGAGAAAGCGCATAAAGGATTTAAAAGATAAGTTTGATTTAGAAAGGAATCGGAAAGTATTGGTTTGGAAATAGGGTAAATTGATGAGTGGAACAGTCTACCTAGTTGGGTTATTGAGGCTGGGACTTTGGGTAGTTTCAAATCTAGGTTGGATAAGTACATGAGTGGGATGGGTTGGATTTGAGTGGGACTTTCACATCAGAGCTTATTTCTTGGGTGGCATTGAAAATTGGGTAGGGCAAATGTTTTGTTAGTGGGATGAATTGTAAAGGACCTGCCTAGTATGGGCCAGCAGGCCTCCTGCAGTGTTCCTCCTTTCTTATGTTCTTATGTTTATGTTGAAACTATTTGCCCGTGTACAAGACTCAGATGTGAGCAGTGCAAGTGATAGTGATAGTGATTTCAAGGTTATTGAAAGCACTTCTAGTTGTGACAGTGAGGGTGAATATTCCCCAGTGAAGCGGCAGTATATACGACGTCGCATGCGGTCTGGTAGTGTGCCATATGCTCTTCCAAGAGGAAGGAGTACATCTCGGAGCACATCCCATGGCCCTACACCACGTCCTGATAGTGAAGATGACGATATTGTTACGATGGGTATAAATGATGTGAGTGAGGCAGCAGGCGGTGGTGGTGATAGTGACGGTGCCATGAGTCATGTGACACCAGCAGCGGGCCACGCTAGTGCCCGCGCTGCTGACTCTGCACAACTACAACCCGCCTCGGCCGACCCCACACTCTCACAACCACAACCACAACCTGCACAACCACAACGACATTACAATATCCAGAACGCACCAGCTGACCGCATCTGGGATTGGCATCAAGATGACGAGTTTGTTCCCAATCCCCATGACTTTGATGGAGGACAAAGTGGAATACAGCCATCATGTACACTTGGGAACAATCCCACTGAACTGGAATGCTTTCAGTTGTTCTTCGATGAACCCCTGATGGACATTATTGTCAGGGAAAGCAATACATACTATGAGTACACCATGGCAAACACTATGCTTTCACCAAGATCACGCCTACACCAGTGGAAGGACACAACTGTGGCAGAGATGTATCTGTTCTTTGCCACAATAATGCTTATGCCACATGTGTATAAGCATAGTGTCAACACATACTGGGCGACAGACCGCCTGATTTCAACCCCTGCTTTCAGTGACATTATACCAGTGAATAGATTTGTGTTACTGTTACGTATGTTACGTACGTATTTTGTTCAAAGGAAGACTCTCATTCAAGCAGTATATACCAAGCAAGAGGAAACGCTTTGGTATAAAGTTATTTGTTCTGTGTGATTGTAAAACTGGTCTGGTTTTGGATATAATTGTGTACACTGGCGGTAAAACAATGAGAGATACCAGGAAGTTACTGGGTATCTCTGGTGATGTGGTTAGAACAATGATGGAGCCATATCTTGGTAAGGGGCATATTTTATATACTGACAACTGGTACACAAGCCCTATACTCAGTGATTTCTTGTGAGTGAACATGACAGATGTGTGTGGCACAGTGCGTAGAAATCGTAAACATATGCCTAGGTTCGAAGCTGGCAGTCGTAGAGGTGAAGTGCAGGTGTTTGCTGCCAATGACATCATGGCATTTCGGTGGCATGACAAACGTGATGTCACACTGCTGACATCAGTTCACCGACACGAAATGGTAGAGACTGGCAAGCAGAATAGAGAGACCAATGAACCTATTGTAAAACCTGCAGCTGTGATGGATTACAACCTCAATATGCGCTTAGTGGACAAATGTGACATGCAGATTGGGTTTGCTGACTGTGTTCACAAGAGTTATAAGTGGTACATAAAACTGTTTTTCCATCTTCTTGACATTTCCATGCTGAATGCTTATAATATGTATAAGTTGAAGACAAGAACAAACCCAAATATGGTGAATTTTGTTTGTCAGTCATCAGACAAATAATATTCAAGTACCAAGAAACAACACCTGCAATAGACCAGCGCCCACGAAATTATCAACACATGTCCTCTCGTCTGAGGCTG
>NW_026468879.1:0-11567 GCF_026875155.1 Cherax quadricarinatus | reverse complement strand
ACGGGTAGGGACAATAATGAAACACATGGTTGCAATTCAAGGCCATCTGCACCTGGCCGTAACCCAAGTCAGCAGTAACATAGTGAGCAACCTGGCAATAAAAGCGCAAGACAAACACAGAATTGGTAGTTTTCACTTTACCAGTATAATCCACTATGTACAATATTTGCAAGGCTAAATTAGCAGTATAACTATAAGACAGCAAAGAAGCACTCAGAACAGGAGTGGACTGGACCAGCGAAAGCGAGAATCTGCCACACAGCCAGGCAGGCAGGTGTGACGTCACCTTGGTTGAGGAGCCAGATCTCATCTTATTGGTTGGTTGAATTGAACAAATAATACAAAAGTGCGGCACCAGACCTACTGTAATATGAACTGTCAGTTCGCTGGTCGAGACGTTGTTATGACAATGAGCGTGTGATGAACGTCGAACAAATGGAGCTTATTCAGAGCACACCACAGTGACAATAGTAAGGTGTTGCAAGGGACAATAATAAGAGGTTGCAGGGTCAATACTAAGATTTTGCAGGGACAATAATAAGAGGTTGCAGGGACAATAATAAGAGGTTGTAGGGACAATAATGAGAGGTTGCAGGGACAATACTGAGATTTTGCAGGGATAATAATAAGAGGTTACAGGGACAATAATGAGAGATTGCAGTGACAATAATAAGAGGCTGCAGGGACAATAATGAGAGATTGCAGGGGCAATAATAAGAGGTGGAGGGACAATAGTGAAAGATTGCAGGGACAATAATGAGAGGTTGCAGGGGCAATAATGATAAGCGGTAGGGATATCAGAATTAATTGGTTCATTAGAGGTGGCAGGGAAATTAGTGAGGTATTAATTCTTCTGAGGAAATAAAATTTGCTGGGAGATGAGAAAATTAGGAAACCTGATCTGAAAGAGGATGAGAAATGAGTAGGATTTATAAGAGATCTGAGAGTGATATTTTTAAAATGTGGTATGGAAAAAATCATGAGGTGAAGGTAATGGGAAGACGTGGCAGGGAAATTGTTGACAAGTGGCAGGGGAAATTGTTGACATATGCAGGGGAAACTGTTGACAAGTGACAGGGAAATTGTTGACAAGTGGCAGGGGAAACTGTTGACAAGTGACAGGGAAACTGTTGACAAGTGACAGGGAAATGTTGACAGTGCAGGACTTGCAAGTGACAGGGAAATTGTTGCCAAGTGGCAGGGGAAACTGTTGACAGGTGACAAATTCAAATTCAAATTCAAAGTTTATTCTCTATAAGGATTACAATGCTGAGTTTACAGAAATTTGGTTATTGTGTGGTTTACATGTAGTAAAATTGTGATTACAGAGTGTACCACTAGAACTCCTAGCATGGCTAGGCATTTCGGGCAGACTTAGTTTTATTCTTAATTGTAAAATATTACAAATTATGAGGTAAGTTGGTATTATGGCTAAGTGACTAAATACTAGTTTGTGAGTTTAGCAATGTGAATGCTTTTGTTTTGGCACAGTACATAGTTTCAGTATTGGAGTATCACAGGATTCATTATTTTTAAGATTGAGATTAATATTTCTGTTTATGGTCAAATGAGTGAGTGAGTGTAAGTGTGAACCCCCAGGGGGTTTTTGTGTAGTTTAGTTGAGGGGGTTTTGTATCAGGGAGATAAGATGTTTTCAAAGGGTGTTTTAAAGGTGTGAATGAGTCTGCAGTTCTGAGTTCTCGGGAGGGTTTTCCAGATTTTAGGGCCTTTGAATAAAATTGAATTTTTTGTAAAGGTTTGTCGGACACGGGGAAGTCGTAGAGATGTTTGGTCGGGTTTGTTATGGCCGTGGGTTCTGTCACAAAAAAAAAAAAAAACTATCAAGAAAGGTTGTTAGAGTCAAGGTTGATATTAGAGTTTAAGGCCTGTAGATGTAGATTGCACAGAAGTTAGTTGTGGATGTACGAACTGGAGTAAGTTTAGGATTATGATGAGTGGGGGGGGGGTGTTGCCAGGGATGGGAATTTAGTGATTATTCTTACTGAGTTTTTGTTGGGTTATGGCTTTAGGTGTTTTGCTTGCAGTTGATCCAAGCACAAATGCATAGGTGTGGTATGGTAATATAATAAGTGTGTGGTTATAGTGTGAAGGCATTTTGTCGGCACAGTAGTATCGTATCTGGGAAAGGATCCAACCGTTTTGGATACTTTTTGTTTATGCTGGATATGGGGTGCTGAAAATTCAGGTTGTTGTCAAGGGTATAACCAGGATTTTGCCCCATTATTTTAGGTAATTAGAGTTGAGTTGTCAATCTTAATGTTATTTTGCATTCTGCCTCTGACTACCAAACTATAATATAGTAGGTTTTGTCAGTGTTAAGTGTAAGTTATTGGCTGTCTATCCAAGTCGATATTTTAATCAGCTCTCATTCACAATGGTTGTTGAGGGTGGCAGATGATTAGGGTGAGAGAGACTTAAGTCGTGTCATCAGCAAGAGAATGGGTTTCAGTGTTGGGATACGTTTGGAGTATTGATGTATATGAGGGAAGCAGGGGTCCAAGGAACTTTCCTGGGAACTCCAGTTTTCAAGTGGCCGTGTTGCTGATTGCTGTGTCTTTAATGGTGATCGTATGATACACTATTAGCATAGTAGTAAATTTGAAATAGGAAGGCCATTGCCTCTTTATTACGTTAATGATCAAGTTTGTGGAGTATTGGATGTCGTGGTCTACTGTTCAAAGCTTTTATTAGGTCATAAAATTCCTAGTGGATATTCCCCATTATTTTCAATGTGTGTATAGCAGATCTAGCATTTTATGATTGCATCATTAGTGCTTTGATTTTCCTGAATCAATTGAGGGGTGTAGGTAGTTTTTGAGCGTTATAAATGAATACAGTCTCCTGTGCACGTGTTTGTCAAAGATTTGGATGCAATGGTAAGTTAGATATGGCTATAGTTGTTTAAGTCTGTAGGTCACCCCTTATGTATTGGTGATAAACCTTCTGCATCTTGAGTAGTTTCGGGAGGTGCTGTCTCTAGTGACTTGTTAACAAGTAATGAAAGCTTGTGAAAGGAATGGGCCGCTCACTTGTACGTAATGGCGGATACAGTTGGACTAGGATTCCCGAGTATTTTTTAAAGTTTCTCTAATTATATACATTAATGTTAAACCTAAAACCCAATCTAACTTTAATTATTTTTTAATACACTATCAAAAGATACTCCATTTACTGAATGTACAACAATGCATGCAACCATATGACCTGTCTTTGAATACTCACTTGTGCTTGAGTTATCTGTTTACATAATGTTTACATGATTCTCATGCTTAGTTAATCTTAAGTTAATTTTAGCAGCCGTAATGCTATGCATCTGTATAGTGGTATGGCATGTGCTCTTATCTGTATTTTTTTGTACATTGTAGTGTGCTCAAATTGTAAATAATAAATAAATTAAATAAGTGACTTATAATCTCAGTGACTTCCGTGGGCTCAGTTGGTGCAAGATAGAAGGAATTAGGGAAATTCCAACTAGGTAGTCCCCGGCATGGGCATTGGTATGTGGGATTTTACTGGCGAGATTAGATCCTATGGTTGAGAAGAAGTCGTTTATCTTGTTAGCTGTGTCAGTGGGATGTAGTGGTGTTTCATTAGGTTTAGTTAGGACAATATTCTTGTTTTTCTCAGTTTGTGGGTCCCTAGAATCTGAGAGAGGGTTTTCCAGGTCTTTTTTTATATCTCCTCTAGTGTCTGTGAATCTGCTGGAGTAGTATAGTTGTTTGGCTTTCTTTATTACTTTGGTGAGAGCTGATGAATAGTGTTTAAGAATATCTTTTGTGCATTAAGCCCTGTCTATATTGCTTTTCATATTGGTGTTTTGTCAATGGATTTCAGAATGGTGCTGGTTAGCCATGGGCAACCAAGCCGTTTGTTTGTGATCTGTTTTGTTTTTATAGGACAATGTTTGTTGTATGTCTAAGTAATTTGTTAAGAAAAATGTCTGTCCAGTCATCAATACCATTGGCCTTGGAGAATTCTGTAGGCCAATCAACAGTCTCTAGGTCAGCTGTGAACTTCCTTACTGAGGCCTCGTCATGGAGTCTAAATGAGACTTTGTTGTATTCAAGTGGTGGTTTACTAATGTTTGTCAGGAGGAAGGTAGGGTAGTGGTCTGTAGTGCTGTCTGTGATTATCCCTGATTTAAGGGGGGCTAGTATATTGGTCCATATGTGGTCTATTATGGTTGCACTTGTCTCAGTGAGCCTGGTTGGTTTAGTTATTGTTGGTATGAGAAGTGTGTTGTTCATATTGTGATGAAATCAGTTACAGGCTGATCATCTAGTAAGCCAAGGTTGATGTTGAAGTCTCCAGCTAGAGAAGGTGGTGCTTATTCATTTGTCTGTTTGTTATTAGTGACTTTAATTTCTCACTGAAATTTGGGATGTTGTGTGTGGTATCCGGTAAATGGCACCGATTGTTATAGGTGTCTTAAGGTTTTTTACAGTAAAATTAGCAAAAATGTATTCCCCATATTCATCACTAAAGCAAGTGGTGTTAATACAAGATAATTGGTTAGAGTAATAGATTGCAATACCAACCCCCAACTTGGTTTGGTCTGCAGTTTTGAATTGCTGTGTATCCTGGTAGAGGGTTAGATATCTATTGTGTCCTGCTTAAGCCAGGGCTCAGTGAGCAGGAGGTTCATTAGTGTTATGATTAAGGACCTGATGTTAGTAGTTAATGTACTGATAGCTTTTTAGCATTGTTTAGGATAGTGCTGGCTTGTGATGCTGTGTATAAAGGCAGTTACTTTCCAATAGGTTTGATTGGGTGTCAGATTATGGAGGTTTAGATCAAGGTCAACGTGATCATCATCTTCCTAGGTTAAATTATGGTTATTTATCCTGAGTTGTGTGTTGAGTATTACTCGTACTGATATCGTAGTGTAGGAAGTTTGGACAAGTATTACTAGTAGTTTTTGGTCATGTAGGGTATAGTCACTACTACACATAATGAAGGTTGATGTTGTCTGTGTGTTGTGCTGGAATGAACTAAAGTACAACTAGGTATAAACTAGTAATATAAAATACAAATTAAAAATAGGAACAAGGGCTCTCACTTGTAATTGCACTTAAGGTTAATAATGACTTTTGTGAGTCTATGTTTTGAGCTAGAATGGCTATAGTACATAGGTTTAATCTAATCAGTATAAAAATTCAAATTTAAAATAGCACTAGTCCTCACTAGTACTTGCACTATGCGTCTAATATAGTGAATTTGGTTATTGACTATGGTATGGGAAGTTAGAATGAGTATGGTACAACTGATTTATCTAATAATATAAAAATACAGATTTATAATAGCACAGTCTCTATCTAGTAATTTGCATATGGTCTAATATAGTGGAATT
Source organism: Cherax quadricarinatus (assembly GCF_026875155.1). Taxonomy (NCBI): domain Eukaryota; kingdom Metazoa; phylum Arthropoda; class Malacostraca; order Decapoda; family Parastacidae; genus Cherax; species Cherax quadricarinatus. The sequence goes on along the minus strand of NW_026468879.1, from coordinate 6,196 downwards.
TGGTATTAACTATGTATTGAGCTAGAAGAGCTATAGTACAACTAGGTTTAAGTCTAATAAAAAATACAAATTACAAATAGCACAGTCTCTCACTTGTAATTGCACTATGGTCTAGTATAGTGAATTTGGTATTGCTATGTATTGAGCTAGAATGAGCTAGAGTAAAACTGTGATTAATCTAATAATATAATAAAGGAAACAAGAACTCTCAATTGTAATTGCACTAGGTCTCATATAAGTTGTTTACAGAATTAGAGTTAATTAGATTTAAATTGACAGGATAAAATTCACAAATTAAAAGGTAGCAAAAGAATAATACAAAAATTGATAAAATAAAATGGGCTATGACTTGGTTATAATAGCTTAGTAAGATGGTAGACAGGATAATATAAAAGTGTAGTTGAAAATACTAGTTAAAAAAGTATGGAATATATGGTCAATAATGAAGTTTACAATATGTTTTGATCAATATTGTTTAAAGTAATAATGGGCAATTATTAGGAATTTAGAATAAATTGGGCAAATTGAGTATTTTTTAAATGATAGGTAGAATTATTGAAGACAAAATTATGGATTATGTTTATAATAAATAAAAGATGGAACTTGATGCGGTAAGTTGTAAAAAAGGAGATAGATTCTGTAGATATTAAACACAATTAAGACTATGAGGTAGAATGGTCGTTGAATACAACAATGACAATCATCAGTTCACCCTAATGAAATGGCAGACACTGGCAGGCAGCATAGAGAGAGCATTGAACCCATTCTAAAACCTGCAGCTGTGATTGATTACACCTTCAATATGCGTTCAGTGGACAAATGTGACATGCAGATTGGGTTTGCTGATTGTGTTCGCAAGAGTTATAAGTGGTACATAAAACTCTTTTTCCATCTTCTGGACATTTCCATGCTCAATGCTTATAATATGTATAAGATGAGGACCAGAAACAAACCACAATATGGCGAATTCTGTTTGTCTGTCATCAGACAAATAGTATTCAAGTACCAAAGAAGAACACCTGCAATAGACCGCCCACCAAATTATCAACAACTACCTTCTCGTCTGAAGCATGGTGATCACTTCCTGGTAAAACTGCCTGCTACTGCTTTCAAGAAAAAGGCTCAGAAGAGGTGTTACGTCTGTGCACATACAAAAAAACGCCCACAACAACGCAGAGACACTCGTTTTATGTGTGAGGAGTGTAAAACACCACTGTGCATGACACCATGTTTCAAAGAGTTCCACAGGCTGCAGAACTTCTAGAAACATTCCCTGTGACTGTATATGTGTATATAAAATATAGAAAAATAGTAATAAACAACATTTCAAATAGTTTGTTTGTGTAAATATTTTTTATAAACAAAACAATGACAACAGTGTTTATGCCCTTATTGTGTAGTATTGAAAAAGAAAAAACTTACAAAATACTGATCATATTGGTCTCACAGGCCATAAAAGTTACTTGGAAAAAGAAAAATTAAAAAATAATAGAAATTAGTACATAAAGTAAATAAAAGAATACCAGGAGATGGCAGTCGGCGATGTTGCCACATTGTCCTCCTTTTTCATCAACTTCACGCCTCCATATCTCGGTAAGTATTGATGGTAAAAATTTTTTTTTTTCATAAGAAAAAATAATTTTTTTTTTTTTTTTTTGGAAATTTGGCCAACCCTGAGAATGAGTCTCTGAGAGGACCTGTCGACCCTCAAAGGGTTAATCACTGAAGAAGGCACCTCATCCACTCCCTCTTCCTCCTCCTCTGAAGCAAGTTCCTCGGCTGTGGTCTGATGCAGTTCCAGTTGAAGCTCATGCAGTTCGTCAGTGGTTAGCTCTTCCCTGTGGTCCTCCACCAACTCTTCCACATCCTCGTCACTCACTTTATTTACCAAAGGGCTTGCACTAGCTTTCCTTGGGTCCATGATGACTTATTTAGCAGTTGCAAGCACAAAAAAACAATGGATTATTATGAAATGTATTGTATGAACCTGCGGGGTGATGGTCACTTGTTGGTAAACAATGGCACACTGAGTGTGAATGGAGTGGGAGACTGGCTTTGTGTGCGCGGTGATGGGCGGACGGGTACCGGACGGTCGCCGAAACAAGAGTTTTTTCACGAAACTCGAGGCCAAATTTTTCCAAAAGAACTCGCCGAAGGTCGAATTTTGTGAAAGTCGAGGCTGCCAAAACTTGGGGGTCCACTGTAATTTCAACATAAATCTGTGCCCATGCTTGGCAAATCTAACTCAGAGTCTAGTACTATACTGGTCTAACAGAGGTTATACAGACAGTTACTCATAGTAATTCAAGTTTTTCATTCTTCCAAACATTATTATGTAAGGTAATATCATATGCATACCCCTGCAAAGAGGGTTCCTTGATGCTGGTGAGGGGCTCTTGATTCAGGGAATTGGACCTGAACTCCCTTTCCTTGAATCAAACGTGGTTGTTTCTGATTCCTCCAGGCACCATATAACCCCTACAGGTTTAGTATTTCACATGAATATAATAACCATATACAGTGGACCCCGAGTTTCATGATTAATCCGTTCCAGAGAGCCCGCCGGAAGTCGAAATTCATGAAACTCGAAACCATTTTCCCCATAAGAAATAATGGAAATAAAATTAATCCGTTCCAGACACCCAAAAATATTAAAATAGAATATTTTTTTTCAAATTAAATAAAGATTTACATAATGAAAACAATCAGAAATCAAGTACATGCATTTAAAATAAATAATAATAACATTACACTTAACTTTACTGAAGACTTCTGGGTGGATGGAAGATGGAAGGAGGTGACAGGAGGAAGGTGTACACTATTATTTGGAAGGAGAATCTCCTTCCATTAGGTCTTTAGGTAGCAAGTCCTTATCTGGGGTTACTTCCCTTCTTCTTTTAATGCCACTGGGAACAACCTGAGAGTCACTGGACCCCTGGTGCACAAAATATCTATCCAGAGAGGTCTTTCTCTGGTGTTTCTTTAAGATTTCCCTGAAGTGGGACACAACACTGTCATTGTACATGTTGCAGATATGGCTTGTTTCAGCTTGGTCAGGGTGATACTTTTCAACAAAACTTTGCAACTCATTCCACATTCCACACATGTCCTTAATCACTGAAGAAGGCACCTCATCCACTCCCTGTTCCTCCTCCTCTGAAGCAAGTTCTTCGGCTGTGGTCTGATGCAGTTCCAGTTGAAGCTCTTGCAGTTTGTCAGTGGTTAACTCTTCCCTGTGGTCCTCCACCATCTCTTCCACATCACCGTCACTCACTATATTTACCAAAGGGCTTGCACTAGCTTTCCTTAGGTCCATGATGACTTATTTAGCAGTTGCAAGCACAAAAAACAATGGATTATTATGAAATGTACTGTATGAACCCACAGGGTGATGGTCACGTGTTGGTAAACAATGGCACACTGAGCATGAATGGCATGGCAGACTGGCTTTGTGTGAGCGGTGGCGGGCGGATGGGTACCGGACGGTCGCCGAAACACAAGTTTTTTCACGAAATTCAAGGCCAAATTTTTCCAAAAGAACTCGCCGAAGGTAAAATTTCATGAAAGTCGAGGCTGCCGAAACTCGGGGGTCCACTGTACTCACCTTTTTCCCCTCATCAATTCTATGATTCACCTCATCTTTCATAGACCCATCTGCTGACACGTCCACTCTTAAATATCTGAATACATTCACCTCCTCCATACTCTCTCCCTCCAATCTGATATCCAGTCTTTCATTACTTAATTTTTTTGTTATCCTCATCACATTACTCTTTCCTATGCAGAGGACCCCTGGTTATCGGCTGTAATCTGTTCCGGAAGGGGACCCCTGGTTATCGGCCAAAAATCCGTTCCAAAAGGGTCGGCTGATAACCGAAATGGCCAAAACCCGATTTAATATTTCCCATAAGAATTAATGGAAATACAATTAATCCATTCCAGACAAAAGTATTCACAAAAAAAATAATTTTTTAACAATTATGTAAGTATTCATACATACCTTTATTGAAGGCTAATGCTGGCTTCTGGAAGATAGGGAGGGGAAAAGAGGGAGGAGTTAGTGTTTGGAAGTGGAACCCCCCTCCAAAAGGGACTTTAGGTAGCAAGCCTTCTCTGGGGTTACTTCCCTTTTTTGTCTTTTAATCCCCCTAGGACCAGCTTGAGAGTCACTGGACCCCTGTCTCACAAAATAACTGTCCCGAGTGCTCTGTTTCTGGTGTCTTTTTAATTTTTCTGAAGTGGGACAGGGTTTTTTTCACTAAACTGTTGCAGATTTGGCTTGTTTCAGTTTTGTCAGGGTGGTGTTTCTCTACAAAAGCTTGCACTCTAGTCCACATTGCACACACCTCTTTAATCTCTGAAGAAGGTACCTCCTTCACTCCCTCTTTCTCCTCCTCTGAAGCAAGTTCCTCAGCTGCAGTCTGTTGCTGTTCAAGTTGAAGCTCTTGCAGCTCTTCAGAGGTTAGCTCTTCCCTGTGGTCCTCCACCAACTCTTCCACATCCTCGCCACTCACCTCCAACCTCAGGGACTTCCCCAGTGCCACAATAGAGTCCACAGGGTCGGTAGGGTCAGGGTCAGCCTCAAACCCTTCAAAATCCCTCTCTTGGATACAATCTGGCCACAGTTTTCTCCAAGCAGAGTTCAAAGTCCTGGAAGTCACTTCCTCCCAAGCCTTACCTATAAGGCAATAGAGGATAGTGAAGTGATTCCTCCAGAACTTTCTTAGGGTCAACTGAATGTCCGAGGTCACTTCAAAGCACTTTTGAAACACTGCTTTTGTGTCGAGTTTTTTGAAGTTAGAAATGACCTGCTGTCCATGGGCTGGAGGAGAGGAGTGGTGTTAGGAGGCAAGAACTTCACTTTTATAAAATTGAAGTCCCTAAACACTTGGTCTTCCAAGTCTGGAGGATGTGCAGGAGCATTGTCCAGTACCAGGAGGCACTTGAGTGGCAATTAATTTTCCAGGAGATATTTTTTCACACTTGGGCCAAACACATCATTAACCCACTCTTTGAAAATTTGCCTTGTGACCCATGCCTTATGATTAGCTTTCCACATTACACACAATCTATTCTTCATGACATTGTTTTTCTTGAACACTCTGGGATTTTCTATCACTTCACGCTTAAATTCCATGGTGTTTCTCACTTTCTTTACCACAGGAACTTTCTTTGGAGCCATGGTTACTTATTTCACAGTTGGACTGCAAAAACAATGGAAAACAAGCAAAATGTTTGGAAGTATGAGCAGCCCCAGCCGGCAGATGGACGCGTCCCAAATGGCCGATAACCAAATTAACGGCCGATAACCGGGCACTGAAAAAACGGCCAATAACCGAGTTGGCCGATAACAGAACCGGCCGATAACTGGGGGTCCACTATTCACTTTCAATTTTCTTCTTTTACATACCCTATCAAACTCATCCACCAAACTCTGCAACTTCTCTTCAGAATCTCCCAAAAGCACAGTGTTATGAGCAAAGAGCACCTGTGACTAACTCCCACTTTGTGTCAGATTCTTTATCTTTTAGCCCCGCACCTCTTGCCAACACCCAAGCATTCACTTCTCTTACAATCGCCATCCATAAATATATTGCTTCCTGAGGGTGCTAGTGCTGTCCTGGAGGACAGTGAACCAAAAGGAGACACTGGGCCTGGTGATGAAACAAGTAAAGATGCTATTCAGTTCACAGAGGTACAAAATAGAGATACTGCTGGAGATGGAACAAAAGGGGATAATGCCACAGGAAATAGTGTCGACACATTACCAGCAAAACCTGTAGAAGCACTGATGTCCATACAGGGTGATAGATAAGGAGGAAACAAACAAAAAAAATGCATCAGCAGCAAAAACAGCTACAATGCATCCTAGCAAACGGAAATCCAATCTATGCAAATACTATGCCTTGGGTATCTGCAGGCATGGTATATCTGGTAAAACAGGTGAGACATGCACCTTTGACCACCCCAAAAATGCCGCACCCATATGACAACAGGAGAGTGCAACTTCCCCTCCTGTAATTTATTTCACCCAGAAATGTGTCACTCATCAATTCATGAAAGAAAATGCTACAATGCATACTCCCAGGCCCATCACCTAAGGGTGACAAGACTCAGACCAGACAGATTATGGGAAACAAATGGGAGCCAAACCCCCCCAGGAACAGAGCTTTTTTAGGGCCAGGAGGAAAAAAGA
>NW_026468878.1:0-12067 GCF_026875155.1 Cherax quadricarinatus | reverse complement strand
AAGTGTACACAACCCAACAAGTGTGTTTTTTCCCAATCATCATATCTCAAGGAACCTTCTAAAACAATGTCACTTTCCAGATTATTAATGTTCCTGAAAACTCTATGAATATTCAACTTCTAATTTCGACTCCTTGTTTATGTGCCCCATCTCTGGAACATCCTGTCTCTGTCCACATTATCTATTCCTCTCAGTATTTTGTATGTCGTTATTATGTCTCCACTAACCCTCCTGTCCTTACGTGTCGTCAGGCCGATTTACCTTAACCTTTCTTCGTATGTCATTCCTCTTAGCTTTGGAACTATCCTTGTTGTAAACCTTTGCACATTATCTAACTTCTTTATGTGCTTTACCAGGTGTGGGATCCAAACTGGTGGTGCTTCTCCAGTATAGGACTGACGTACACGGTGTACAAAGTCTTGAACGATTCCTTACTGAGGTATCAGAATGCTATTCATAGGTTTGCCAGACACCCATATGTTGCAGCAGTTTTTTGGTTGATGTGCACCTCAAGAGATGTGTTCAGTATTTTACTGAACCCAACATGTTTTTTCCGAGATTGAGGATTGTGTGTGTGTGTGTGTTGTGTTGTGTGTGTGTGTGTGTGTGTGTGTGTGTGTGTGTGTGTTGTGTGTGTGTGTGTGTGTGTGTGTGTGTGTGTGTGTGTGAGTGCGTTTGTGGGTGTAGTGTGGGTGTGGTGTGTTGTATGTGTTGTGGGTGTGTGTGTATGCGAGTATGTGTGTGTGTGTGTTGTGTGTATGTGTACCTGTGTGTGTATGTGTGTCTGTATGTGTGTGAGTGTGTTGATGTGTATCTGTATGTGTGTGTTTGTGTGTGTATGTGTATGTGTGGGTGTGTGTGTGTGTGTGTGTGTGTGTGTGTGGTGTGTGGTGTGTGTGTGGTGTGTGGTGTGTGTGGTGTGTGTGTGTGTTTGTGTGTGTGGTGAGTGTGGGTGTGTGTGTATGTGTGTGTGGGTGTGTGTGTGTGCGTGTATGTGTGTGTGTGTGTGTGTGTGTGATGTGTACCTGTGTGTGTATGTGTATGTGTGTCTGTGTGTCTGTGTGTGTGTGTATGTGTATGTGTGTGTGTGTGTGTGTGTGTGTGTGTGTGTGTATGTGTGTGTGTGTGTGTGTGTGTGTGTGTCTGTGTGTGTGTATGTGTATGTGTGTATGGGTGTTTGTAAGTGTGTGTACTCACCTACTTCTCTCCTAGTTGAGGTTGCGGGGGTCGAATCCGAGCTCCTGGCCCCGCCTCTTCACTGATCGCTATTAGGTCACTCTCCCTGAGCCGTGAGCTTTATCATACCTCTGCTTAAAGCTATGTATGGATCCTGCCTCCACTTAACATCGCTTCCCAAACTATTCCACTTACTGACTACTCTGTGGCTGAAGAAATACTTCCTAACATCCCTCTGATTCATCTGTGTCTTCAGCTTCCAACTGTGTCCCCTTGTTACTGTGTCCAATCTCTGGAACATCCTGTCTTTGTCCACCTTGTCAATTCCTCTCAGTATTTTGTATGTCGTTATCATGTCCCCCTATCTCTCCTGTCCTCCAGTTCGTCAGGTTGATTTCCCTTAAACTCTCCTCGTAGGACATACCTCTTAGCTCTGGGACTAGTCTTGTTGCAAACCTTTTGCACTTTCTCTAGTTTCTTCACGTGCTTCGCTAGGTGGGGGTTCCAAACTGGTGCCGCATACTCCAATATGGGCCTAACGTACACGGTGAAACAGGGTCCTGAATGATTCCTTATTAAGACGTCGGAATGCTGTTCTGAGGTTTGCTAGGTGCCCTTTATGCTGCAGCAGTTATTTGGTTGATGTGCGCTTCGGGAGATGTGCCTGGTGTTATACTCACCCCAAGATTTTTTTTCCTTGAGTGATGTTTGTAGTCTCTGGCCCCCTAAACTGTACCCCGTCTGCTGTCTTCTTTGCCCTTTCCCCAATCTTCATGACTTTGCACTTGGTGGGATTGAACTCCAGGAGCCAATTGTGGACCAGGTCTGCAGCCTGTCCAGACCCCTTTGTAGTTCTGCCTGGTCTTCGATCGAGGAATTCTTCTCATCAACTTCACGTCATCTGCAAACAGGACACCTCAGAGTCTATTCCTTCCGTCATGTCGTTCACAAATACCAGAAACAGCACTGGTTCTAGGGCTGGCCCCCTGGGGGACACCGCTGGTCACAGGTGCCCACTCTGTCCCCCTTGCCACGTATCATGACTCGCTGCTGTCTTCCTGACAAGTATTCCCCTTTTCCATTGTAGTGCCTTCCTGTTATCCCTGCTTGGTCCTCCAGTTTTTGCACCAATCTCTTGTGTGGAACTTTGTCAAACGCCTTCTTGCGGTCCAAGAAAATGCAAACCACCCACCCCTCTCTCTTTGTTTTTACTGCTGTCACCATGTCATAGAACTCCAGTAGGTTTGTGACACAGGATTTCCCGTCCCTGAACCATGTTGGCTGCTGTTGATGAGGTCGTTCCTTTCTAGGGGTTCCACCACTCTTTCTCCTGATAATCTTCTCCATGATTTTGCTTTCTATACATGTCAGTGACACTGGGCTGTAGTTTAATGCTTCATGTCTGTCTCCTTTTTTAAAGATTGGGACTACATTTGCCGTCTTTCCCTGCCTCAGGCAATCTCCCTGTTTCGACAGATGTATTGAATATTGTTGTTAGGGGTACACATAGCGCCTCTGCTCCCTCTCTCAATACCCATGGGGAGATGTTATCTGGCCCATTGCCTTTGAGGTATCTAGCTCATCAGAAGCCCTTCACTTCTTCCTCGGTTGTGTGCACTGTGTCCAGCCCCAGGTGGTGTGCCCCACCTCTCCGTCTTTTTTGGAGCCCCTTCTGTCTCCTCTGTGAAACATTCTTTGAACTCTTGTTGAGTTCCTCACATACTTCACGGTCATTTCTTGTTGTCTCTCCTCCTTCCTTCCTTAGCCTGATTACCTGGTCCTTGACTGTTGTTTTCCTCCTGATGTGACTGTACAGCAGTTTCGGGTCAGATTTGGCTTTCGCTGCTATGTCGTTTTCTTATTGTCTTTGGGCCTACCTTCTTATCTGTGCATATTCGTTTCTGGCTCTACGACTGCTCTCCTTATTCTCCTGGGTCCTTTGCCTTCTATATTTCTTCCATTCCCTAGCACACTTGGTTTTTGCCTCCCTGCACCTTTGGGTAAACCACGGGCTCATCCTGGCTTTTTCATTATTCCTGTTACCCTTGGGTACAAACCTCTCCTCAGCCTCCTTGCATTTGTTGCTACATATTCTATCATCTCATTAACTGGCTTCCCTGCCAGTTCTCTGTCCGACTGAACCCCGTTCAGGAAGTTCCTCATTCCTGTGTAGTCCCCTTTCTTGTAGTTTGGCTTCATTCGTCCTGGCCTTCCTGCTTCTCCCTCCACTTGTAGCTCTACTGTGTATTCGAAGCTTAAACCACATGGTCACTGGACCCAAGGGGTCTTTCATATATGATGTCCACGATATCTGCACTACTCAAGGTGAATACTAAGTCCAGCCTTGCTGGTTCATCCTCTCCTCTCTCTTGTAGTGTCCCATACGTGTTGGCACATGAAGTTTTCCAGTACCACCTCCATCATCTTAGCCCTCCATGTATCTTGGCCCGCATGTGGGTCCAAGTTCTCCCAATCGATCTCCTTGTGGTTAAAGTCACCCATGATCAGGAGCTTTGCCCTGCATGCATGAGCTCTTCTAGCCACTCTAGCCAGTGTGTCAACCATAGCTCTATTGCTCTCGTCATACTCTTGCCTTGGCCTCCTGCTGTTCTCTGGTGGGTTATACATCACTGCAATTACCACCTTGGGACCTCCAGAGTGAAGCGTTCCCGCTATGTAATCACTTTCTTCTCCGCTGTCTCCTCTCTCCAGCTCGTCAAAATTCCACCGATTTTTGATCAGCAATGCCACTCCTCCACCCCCCCCCCCTGTTCCCTCGGTCGTTCCTCAGGATTTGGTATCCCGTTGGAAAGATGGCATCTGTTATCATACCTGTAAGCTTGGTTTCTGTGAGAGCTATGATGACTCTTTCATGCCACTCCTCCCACTTATTTGTTATTCCATCAGCGTTTGTGTACCATACCTTCGGTTTCCTTTCCAACACTGTGGTTTGGGGGGCCTGTGAGGGTGGGAGACCTGGTGATATACTGTGGGATTCTATAGCTCGGTGCTGGGTGGAGGCTGTGGGTATGGATTGTAGTGTGTGTTGGGATGGTGTGATAGGTTGTATGGTTCTGAGAATAGTTGTGTGTGTGCTTGCCCTTGCTGTACTGTTGTACTCTGACTGACCTCTGCTGGTTCCATCCTTGTCTCTTTTCCTAGCTCCTTTCGCTTTTTTGTCCTCTCCCTCAGCTGCTGTCGTTCTGATTTTGTTCTGTCTCTGTCTAGGAACACCCTCTTGTACTCTTCCGAGTATTTCAATCATGGTTTCTCATGGAAGATCCTGTTCTGCACTGTTTCCGTCCTGAGAATCAGCTTGATTGATCGGTTTCTCCCCTTCGAGTACCCCCCTATTCTCTGAAAATTTACAATCTCTTCCATCTCTTCACCTATTTCCGTGATGTTTTTCTCAACCTCCTTTCTTTCTTCCTGCTGCCTTTCAATGTGTGTCCTTTCCTCTCTCTCCTGAAGCCCATGGATAAACACTGATTTTGCCCTTTCCTCCTCCCATTGCCTCACCCTCTGTGACTCTGGATCCTGCCTGTATATGGTCAGTTTCTCCCTTGATTTTTCCAGTGGCTCTTGATAGCATGGTTGTGCCTCAGCATTCGACCTATCACCCTCTCCATCTGCAACCAGCTGTTCTTCCCTTTCACTCCTTGGTCCTCCTTGGCAGGCTGATATGACCTTAGCATAATTCATAATTCCTTCCTTCCTGTTCGGCCTCGCAGCTTCATATGCTGTGTCTTCTCTGGTAACTGCCCCTGTAACTCGCTTCAGCCTATTTATCTCGACTTCTAGGACCCTTATCTTGGCTACTGCAGTTTCGACTTGTGCCTCTCAATTCTTTGTCTCCTTCTCCAACCTCTTTTCCAATTTCACAGAGAGCTCTTTCTCCATTTTTTCAGAAAGCTCTCCTAATTTTCTCTCCCATTCTTGTTCCATCCTTTTCCACTGCTCCTCCATCCACTCCTCCCTACCAGAACCATTCTCATCTGATCCTTGGTTCCTGCGAGTCCCCACCATTTTTTTTTTTTGTGAGAGAAGAGAGAAGGGAAAGGTAGAAGGAGAGAAAGAGGGGAAGAGTGAGAAGGGAAAGGGGAGAGAGAATGTGAGAGGGGGAAAGAGAGAGAATGGAAGGGAAGGAGAGGGGGAGAGTGAGAAGTGAAAAATGGAGAAGAGATGGAGAGAGAGAGAGAGAGAGAGAGAGAGAGAGAGAGAGAGAGAGAGAGAGAGAGAGAGAGAGAGAGAGAGAGAGAGAGAGAGAGAGAGAGAGAGAGAGAAGGGAAGGTAGAGAGAGGGGGATAGTGAGAAGGAAAAAGGGGAAGAGAGAGTGAGAGTGAGAGAGAGAGAGAGGGAGAGAGAGTGAAGGGAAGGGTAGGAGAGGGGGAGAGTTAGAAGGGAAAATGGGGAAGAGAGAGAGCAAGAGAGAGAGAGAGAGAGAGAGAGAGAGAGAGAGAGAGAGAGAGAGAGAGGGAGAGAGGGGAGAGAGGGAGAGAGGGAGGGAGAGAGAGGGAGAGAGGGAGAGAGGGAGAGAGGGAGGAGAGAGAGAGGGAGAGAGGGAGAGGAAAGAGAGAGAAGGCAAAGAGAGGGGGAGAGAGAGGGAGAGAGAGGGGGAAGAAGGGGGAAAGAGGGGGGAGATGGAAGAGCGAGAGGGGAGAGAGAAGGTAGGGGGGAGAGGGAGGGAGGAGGGGAGGAGGGAGAGAGATGGGAAAGGGAGAGGGAGAGAGATAATGGGAGGGGAGAGAAGTTTAGAGGGGGAGAGATGTTAGAGGGGGGGGAGGTGTAAGAGGTAAGAGATGTTAGAGGGGAGAAATGGGAGAGGGAAGAGAGAGAGAGAGATAGGTAGAGAGTGATAGGTAGAGAGAGAGATATCGGTAAAGAGTGAGAAAGGTAGAGATAGGTCTCTACCTAGGATAGTGTGTATGTGTGTGTGTGTACTCACCTCACCTAGTTGTACTCACCTAGTTGAGGTTGCAGGGGTCGAGTCCAAGCTCCTGGCCCCGCCTCTTCACTGGTCGCTACTAGGTCACCTCTGCTTAAAGCTATGTATGGATCCTGCCTCCACTACATCGCTTCCCAAACTATTCCACTTCCTGACTACTCTGTGGCTGAAGAAATACTTCCTAACATCCCTTTGATTCATCTGTGTATTCAGTTTCCAACTGTGTCCCCGTGTTGCTGTGTCCAGTCTCTGGAACATCCTGTCTTTGTCTTGTGTGTGTGTGTGTGTGTGTGTGTGTGTGTGTGTGTGTGTGTGTGTGTGTGTGTGTGTGTGTGTGTGTTGTGTGTGTGTGTGTGCGTGTGTGTGTGTGTATGTTTTGTGTGTGTGTGTGTGGTGTGTGTGTGTGTGTGTGTGTGTGTGTGTGTGTGTGTGTGTGTGTGTGTGTGTGTATGTGGATGTGTGAGTGGGTGTGTGTGCATGTGCATGAGTGTGTGTGTGTGTGTGTGTGTGTGTGTGTATGTGTGTGTGTGTGTGTGTGTGTGGGGTGGGTGTGCGTGTGTGTGAAGGTGCGTGTGTGTGTGTGTGCGTGTGTGTGTGTTTTGTGTGTGGGTGTGTGTGTATGTGTGTGTGTACTCACCTTTTTGTACTCACCTATTTGTGGTTGCAGGGGTCGATTCATTGCTCCTGGCCTCTCTCTCCCTGCCCCATGAGCTTTATCATACCTTGCCTATGTATGGTTCCCTCCTCCACTACGTCACTTTCTAGGCTATTCCACGGCCTGACAACTCTATGACAGAAGAAATACTTCCTAACATCGCTTTGATTCATCTGAGTCTTCAACTTCCAACTGTGACCTCTTGTGTCTGTGTCCCTTCTCTGGAACATCCCGTCTTTGTCCACCTTGTCTATTCCGCGCAGTATTTTGTATGTCGTTATCATGTCTCCCCTGACCCTCCTGTCCTCCAGTGTCATCAGGCCTATTTCCCTCAACCTTTCTTCGTAGGACAATCCCCGTAGCTCTGTGACTAGTCTTGTTGCAAACCTTTGCACTTTCTCTAATTTCTTGACGTGCTTGACTAGGTGTGGATTCCAAACTGGTGCTGCATACTCCAGTATGGGCCTGACGTAAATGGTATACAGAGTCTTGTACGAATCCCTACTAAGGTATCGGAACGCTATCCGTTGGTTTGCCAGGCGCCCGTATGCTGCATCAGTTATCTGACTGATGTGCGCCTCAGGAGATATGCTCGGTGTTGTACTCACCCCCAGATCTTTTTCCTTGAGTGAGGTTTGCAGTCTTTGGCCATCTAAACTATATTGTGTCTGCGGTCTTCTTTGCCTTTCCCCAATCTTATTGACTTTGCATTTGGCAAGGTTAAACTCAAAGAGCCAGTTGCTGGACCAGGCTTGTAGTCTGTCCAGGTCTCTTTGTAGTCCTGCCTGATCCTCATCCGATTTGATTCTTCTCATTAACTTCACATCATCTGCAAACAAGGACACTTCTGAGTCTATCCCTTCCGTTATGCCGTTCACATATACCAAGAACAGCACAGGTCCTAGGACTGACCCCTGTGGAACCCCGCTTGTCACAGGCGCCCACCCTGACACCTCGTCACATACCATGACTCGTTGTTGCCTCCCTTTCAGGTATTCTCTGATCCATTGCAGTGCCTTTCCTGTTATGTGTGCCTGATCCTCTTGCTTTTGCATTAACCTCTTCTGAGGAACTGTGTCGAAGGCCTTCTTGCAGTCCAAGAAAATGCAGTCGATCCACCTCTCTCTCTATTGTCTTACTTCTGTCACCTTGTCATAAACTTCTAGTAGGTTTGTGACACATGATTTTTCTTCCCTGAAACCGTGCTGGTAGTCAATTATACACTTGTTTCTTTCCAGGTGCTCAGTCACTCTCCTCCTGATGATCTTCTCCATGACCTTGCATACTATACACATTAGTGTTACAGGTCTGTAGTTTAATGCCTCATATCTGTCTCCCTTTTTAAAAATTGGGACTATATTTGCCATCTTCCATACCTCAAGGAGTTGCCCAGTTTCAAATAAGGTGTTGAAGAGCTTTCTTAATGGCACACACAGTATATCTTCTCCCTCTTTAAAGACCCATGGAGAGATGTTGTCTGGTCCCACCGCCTTTGAGGTGTCAAGTTCGCATAGCAACTTCTTCACCTCCTCCTTGGTTATATGTACCTCATCCAGCACTTGCTGGTGTATCCCCCTGTTCTGATTTCCTTGAGTCCTACTGTTTTCCACTGTAAATACTTCTTTAAATCTCGTGTTGAGCTCCAGACATACCTCTCCGTCGTTTCTTGTGATTTCCCAATCAGCCTTCCTCAGTCTGATTACCTGGTCCTTGACTATTGTTTTCCTCCTGATGGGGCTATACAACAGCTTCGGGTCAGTCATGACTTTCGATGCTATGTCATTTTCATATTGTCGCTGAGCCTCCCTTCTTATCTGTGCATTTTCGTTTCTGGCTCTTCGGGTAATCTCTTTATTTTCCTGAGTTCTCTGTCTTCTGTACCTTTTCCATTATGTAGTACACCTAGTTTTTGCCTCCCTACATTTTGGGTGAACCAATGACTCGTTCTGTTCTTCCCATTATTTCTGTTTCCCTTGTGAACAAACCTATCCTATGCCTCCTTGCATTTTGTTGCCACATAGTCCATCATTTCTAGTACTGGTTTTCCTGTCAGTTCCCTCTCCCACTGCTACTCTCTCCACTTTGAGCTCAACTATGTAGTCGAAGCACAGAACCATATGATCACTAGCTCCCAGGGGCCTTTCATACATGATATCCTCGATGTCTGAGCTACTCAAGGTGAATACAAGGTCCAGCCTTGCTGGCTCATACTCTCCTCTCTCTCTGGTAGTGTCTCTAACATGTTGATGCATGAGGTTTTCCAGTACCACATCCATCATCTTGGCTCTCCATGTTTCGGGACCCTCATGGGGCTCCAGGTTTTCCAAGTCAATCTCCTTGTGATTGAAATCACTCATAACTAGTAACTTTGCTCCCCTCATGTGTGCTCTCCTGGTCACCTCGGCTAGTGTGCCGACCATTGCTCTGTTGCTCTCATTGTATTCTTCTCTTGGCCTCCTGCAGTTCTGTGGTGGGTTGTACATTACTGCAATTATCACCTATGTCCCTCAGACTGGATTGTTCCTACTAAGTAGTCCCTTTCGCCCATGCCATCCATTCCTTACATTTTCTCAAAACCTCACTGGATTTTAATGAGCAGTGCAACTCCTCCTCTCCCTCTCCTCCCTCTGTCTTTCCTGAGGATTTGATATCCGGATGGAAAGATTGAATCTGTTATTATTCTGGTGAGTTTTGTTTCTGTGAGTGCTATTATGTCTGGGGATGTCCCCTTTGATTTTTTTCGTGCCACTCCTCTTACTTATTTGTTATTCCATCTGCATTTGTATACCACACCTTCAACTTCTTTTCTATGACAGTGGTCTGGGAGGCGTATTGGGGTGGGGGAAGTGGGAGACCTGATAAGGAACTATGGGTGGTTGCTGTGGGGGTGGAGTTTGTAATGCAGTGGGTGGGGGCATTGGATGTGGCATGGGTTTTTTGGGTTTAGAGTGTTTGGTTTGTACTGGGGTTGACCTGGTTGGGAGGCTTCTATAGGAAGTTGTGAGGAGGCTGTATTTGATCTTCTTCCTGTATCTGGGATCTCCTGTCTGTCTTCTCAATCCCCTCTCTTTCCTCCTTTCGCCTTTGTGCCATCTTTTTTCAGTTTCTGCCTTTCTTCTTTTGTTCTGTCGCGTCGAGATACACCTTCCTGTATGCCGGCATGTCCCTTAATTAATCGTGCTTTCTCCTGAAAGGGATCCTGTTCCGAGTCGATTCTACCTTGAAGGTCACTTTCACTGGCCGTGTTCTTTTTTTACAAACCCATCTATTCTCCGAAAAATTTTCCAGCTAGGTCATGTCGTCTTCTCCTATTGCTTACATGATGCTTTCAATTACTTTTTTTCCACTTGTTTTCTTGCTTCATATGTTTCCCCTTCAACTTCCTGGAGCCCATACAAAAAGATTGACCTCACCCTTTCATTCTCCTACTGCATATCCATGTGTATCCCCTCATTCAATGTGTGTGTGTCTGGGGTTGTGTGTGTGTGTACTCACCCAATTGTACTCACCTAATTGCGGATGCAGGGGTCGAGACTCAGCTCCTGGCCCCGCCTCTTCACTGATCGCTACGGTTTTCTCTCTCTCTTTTGCTTCCTGAGCTTTGTTTATACCTCTTCTTAAAACTATGTATGGTTCCTGCCTCCACTACTTCACTTGCTAGGCTATTCCACTTCCCGACAACTCTATGACTGAAGAAATACTTCCTAACGTCCCTGTGAATCGTCTGAGTGTTCAGCTTCCAGTTGTGACCCTTGTCCCTGTGTCACCTCTCTGGAACATCCTATCTCTGTCCAAATTGTCTATTCCCCCCAGTATCTTGATGTCTTATCAGTCTCCCCTGACCCCTTTTGTCTCCAGTGTCTTCAGTCCGATTTCCCTTAACCTTTTCCCCGTACGACATTCCCTTGAGCTGTGGGACTAGCCTTGTTGCAAACCCTTTTTACTTTCTCTAACTTCTTAACGTGCTTGACCAGGTGTGGGTTCCAGCTGGTGCTGCATACTCCAGTATGGGCCTAACATTTCACAGTGTGCAGTGTTTTGAACGATTCCTTATTAAGGCATCGGAACGCTATTCTCAGGTTTGCCAGGCCCCCCGTATGCTGCAGCAGTATTTGGTTGTGTGTGCCTCCGGTGATGTGTTCGGTGTTATGGTCACCACAAGGTCTTTCTCTTGAGTGAGGTCTGTAGTCTTTGTCCACATACCCTATACTCTGTCTGCAGTCTTCTTTTCCCCTCGCCAATCTTCATGACTGCTTTGGCTGGATTGAATTCGAGAAGCCAGTTAACTGGACAACATGTCCAGCCTCTCCAGGTCTCCTTGCAGTTCTGCCTTTATCCTCGTCGTCATCTGCGAACGGGACATTTCAGAGTCTATTCCTTCCATCATGTCGTTCACATATATCAAAAATAGCACTGGTCCTAGAAGTGACCCCTGTGGGACCCCGCTTGAACAGGCGCCCACTGTGATACCTCTTCACATACCATGACTCTGCGGGCCCCCCTGTCAGGTATTCCCTTATCCATTGCAGTGCCCTCCTTTTACATGCGCTGATCCTCCAGCTTCTGCACTAATCTCTTGTGGGGAACTGTTTCAACTTGCAGTCTAGGAAAATGCAATCTACCCCCCCCTCTCTATCGTGTCTTATTTCTGTTACCTTTTCATAAAACTCCCGGAGGTTTGTGATACAAGATTTGCCTTCCATGAACCCATGCTGGTTTTCATTTATAATTTGTTCCTTTCCAGGTGTTCGACCACTCTCCTCCTGATAAAACTTCTCCATGACTTTGCACACAATACATGTCAGAGAAAAAGGTCTGTAGTTTAGTGCCTCGTTTCTGTTTCCTTTCTTAAATATGGGGACTACATTAGCTGTTTCCATTTCTCAGGTAGTTGCCAAGTTTCAAGGGATGTGTTGAAGATTGTGGTTACAGGCACCAACAGCATCTCTGCTCCTTTCTAAGGGACCCATGGGGAGATGTTGTCCGGTCCCATCGCCTTTGAGGTGTCAAGGTCACTTAAGAGCTTTTTCACTTCCTCCTCAGTTGTTCGTAGTCATCCAACACTTGTTGGTATATTCCCTCTTGATGTTCCTTCTGTGCTCTCTTCCCACAGCCCTTCCTGTCTCTACTGTAAAAACTCCCTTAAATCTCCTGTTCAGCTCCTCACATACCTCCTGATCATTTCTTGTGAGTTCCCACCTTCTGTCCTCAGTCTGATCACCTGGTCTTTGACTGTTTTCTTCTGCCTGATGTGGCTATACAACAGTTTTGGGTCAGTTTCTTTGGCTTTT
>NW_026468877.1:0-12755 GCF_026875155.1 Cherax quadricarinatus | reverse complement strand
CCAACCTGTCCCCCCAAAGGCCACTTACCCTTACTTTTTTTTCTTCCCTTACTGCCAACAAATTTCGCACCATATCTTCACACTCCAGTAGTGCCTTTCCCTTCCACCATTTTCGCACATCCTTCATGACCTCTCCCACCCTTCTACCCCTCTCCCCTCCCACCCTCAAGTATCGCTGCTTCACATTACACTGCCTTCACTCGTGTGTCCAAAGGTATAAGACCCCAGCCCACCCTGCCGCAACGCCATCATCACCACCTCCTTCCGTAGCCATGGCTTCCCATAACCCCACACATACCTCAAAACCCCCCTTTTCTCCAGTTCCTGAATATCACACGACCTCAGGGGATATATTTCTGCCACGCCCCACACTTTACTTACACAAGTGTATTTACTACCACCACCCTCTGCTGCAATGTTACATCCCCAGCCCCCACCCGCGCATCCTACCCATCCCCTCTACTCACTACTTCCTTGGAATTTATTCTCTGTGCCTCCCCAGCGTCCGCCATATAACACAACCCCACATATCTTAATTCTATCCACTACGTTCCACCCATACTGTTCCCCCCAAACCCCCCCCCCCACCCACGTGCCTACTTTAATAACTTTGACTTTGCTCCATTAACCCTCATCCCTGTCGCCCCCCCAAAAATCTCTATTATACGTCCCACATTCCCCAATCCTATTTCCCCCCCTACCAAAACTGTGGTGTCATCCACATACCCCACAAAACCACATCTCCCAGGACCCACCTCTCCCTGTTCCCACACTCCTTTTTCCCCTTAAGCTATAAAAGGGTCCTGCCAATGCATGAAAGAGGATTTGAGAAAGGGGCAAACCCTGTCGCAAACCCATCCCCATCTGCATGGCAACCTAAACTTTCCATTAAACCTGAACCCTGACCGTTGCAGGCGTAACAAAGTAGTCGCCCAGCGCACAATCTCATCACCAAAACCCTGTTTTTTTAAAATACACCACAACATATGTCTATCTACACTGTCATAAGCCTGCTTCCAATCAATCCCCAAGATCCCCCCCCGTTGTCTACCCTCCACAAAATCCTTAATTCTTCCATGCCCCTCACGCATACTTCGACCTGGAATTCCACACTGTCCTCTATGTAGGACTCGGGTCAAGCACCTTTTTCATAGGGTTTAAACCAAAAACCCTTTCGCAAAAATTTTTATAATCTGCACACATGAGGGAGATCGCCCTAAAAGCACCCAAGGTTCTTCCCCCCCCCTCCCTTATAGACCAAAACTACTACCCCCTGCCCTGCGATTCCCCCAACACTCCCCTTTCCTTTATACAGTTAAACAACCGGACCAGACATTCCTTCATAAAATCCCAAATTGAAATATAGATCATTAGGAATTCCATAAATTGCCCGGCGCTTTTCCCCAACTCAAGCCCATATCGCCCTCCACCTCCTCCCCCACTGATCCTACCCTCTATTCCCGCACTCTTCCTCCTCCCCTAAAATCCCTCGAATTCCTTCTCCCAGAATCTCCCTCCCCCCTTCTCCCCCCTCCCTCTGCTTAAAATTCTCCCTAAACCATAATCAGCATAATTGCTCATTCCATCGGTGGTACAAAGTACCTGACCCACCCTATATCCCCCCCACCCCTTTACACACCTCTAATCCCATAATCGTGGTCATCTGTTGCCTATTCCTAAATCTCCTCAAAACACATCCTGAGGGTTTGTCACCCCTTTGAACCTCCTCTAAACCTTCCCTCACACGTATCGCATCAAAACGAGAATTTTGTATATCCCTCAATCTTCCCTTAAAACCTCTATTTCTCCATGTTTTAGTCCCCCCTCCCCCTTTATAACAATCATTTAGCTGCCCCCCTAAATATTTTTTGTTTAAAACCCTACCTCCACCTCGCCTCAATCCCTTCCTCTATGCTGGGAATACTCCCTAATCTGCAATTTAGCGTGCTTCTCCCACCATTCCAAGACATCCTCCTCTTCGTTGCGAGCCTCCCCTAGTTGCTTCCACCCTTCCCTATAAAAAAACCCCTCCCCCCCTCCCTGAAGTAGCCTCACATTCATTTTCCAATAACCCACATACCTACGAACCATCCCTTCCCATGCCATCTCTGCCAAAACGGCACGATGGTCCGAGAAACCTAAATCTATCGTCATTAAAACTTTTCTACTGTTAATCTCGAGTTATTTATTACGATCCAACCGGGCAGCATAACCCCTGCGCATAAACGTGTGTTTCTACTCCCCAAACCCATCGGCCCCTGACTATGTCATAAACCCCTGCACCCCTCAACAAATCCCTCAATACCCCAAGCACACACCTGCCCCTCTCGGCTCCACATCCTTATTCCTGATTAAAACCAATTCCAATCCCCACCTATTATAAAAACCATTGGTAAACCCGCATGTAGAAAAGCAAAACCTCCCTTACAAAATTCACCTTTACCCGTATGTTACTATCTGCCGGCATATATAATCCCGAAAACATACTCTAATCCACCCCATAATCCCTTCCACCCTCACCACCCTCCCCCTCCCCTCCCTCTTCCCACTTGAGCATTTTGGAATGGGCTGGACTCCCTCACTGCCACTGCCACCCCACCCTTTAATTTCCCTGAACTACCAACATACATCCTAAAACCTTTTCACCCTCAACTCTCTGCCATACTTGAAATTGTGTTCTTGAAAAAAACACACATAAAATGTTAAAACGCCGCAAAACATCCTCCAACCATACTCTTTACCGTCAGCTCTAAGCCATTCCGTTTATCGGGTTTGACACTTAAAGATTTTAGAAAGGGGGGCTTTCCTCTATGTCTCTGTGTCCTGTCTGTTCCACTTTTTTTCTGCTTCTGTCTTTTCTTGTGCACTCTTTCCGCCTGTACCCCCTCCCCCCCTGTGCACTACCCTGCCCTTTCTTAATTTTCTCCTGCCCACGTCTTCTTCCCTGTACCTGAGCTGGTGTTATAACCTCCTCATCCGAGAGCCTCCAGCCCTCTTTCTAGATGGCCCTCAATTTCCATATCAGTATTCCATTGCCCTTTTGCACCTCAGCTTCCACCTGTAGCAACTGAAACATGCCAGGCTCTGACCCCAGAGGGTCTGGAATCTGCCCCAATCAAGTCCTTCTCCACCGCAGAATACTCCTGTCTGTAGCTGGGTTCTCCTCCGCAGGCACGTCCAGGAAAGACTTAATCATCTCCCTGTAGGGGCGTAGATAACTCCTGTGGATCACCGGTCTCTCCCACCCCCACAGGCTGCTGCTCAACTCCCGGGCCCGTTTGCGGGGGAGTATCCGAAGCCACTGGTAGTGTCACACAATTCTCTAACACCCCTCACTTCGTCCCCCCAATTACCTTTGCCTGCTGCACTCAAATTCTTCGGTAGGGGTTCCGCCTGAGACTCTGTGGCTACTTGCCGCTCCAAAGGGCCCGGCGCTGCTGCTTTACCACATCCGGCCGCCATGTGGTCAAAGCGCCGCACAGGCGACACGCCCTTTCGTTGTCCGCGTAGGTCAGTACAGCTGTGTCCTAAAATCCTCCAGGACAACATACAAATGGAATAGGTCTTCTTAAAGACATCTTGACGGTGTAAGATCCAGCCGGCAACCCTTCATAGATTCCCTCCGTCCATCGAACTAAAGTTATATCATGCACCTCACCATATCTTTGAAACGTCTCTCTGATATCTACTCGTCTGCCTCGAAAGGAACGTTGCGGATCCTCACCCAGGTGTAGTATTTTGAGGCATCCCGCAGGCGTACCTCCAGACCAGATGATACGGTGATGTTCTTCTCCTGGTACTGAGTCACCGTCCTTTCATATGCCTTTCCACTGTGCAGAACTTTATGAAGATTCGTGATGATCCATTAAGTGCTATTTTCCCTGTAAGTCTTTAACTTCAATGCCAAACGTGTCCCGTTAATCGTTGGTAATAATACAGAGGCATTCGGGGGGTTAAATTCCCCCTTTAACAAGGCCAACACACACGGTTTGCTCCTCCTCGGTAGCTGGCAGCCATTTTGGGGTAAAAACGGGAAGTTGCGCCCCAGAGAAAGCAAGAGCTTTTTGGCGCAGTGCGTCCACTCCCCCCCGAAAAGCGAAGGGGGACAAGGGAAAAAATTAGCGTTTCCGTTGGTTTTTCTGTGAAAATTTGGGTATAGTACGTCGTGGTTAAGCAAGTTTACGAATGGTGGGGGGGGGGGTTTTTGTCTTTTAAATTAGGGCGTTGATTTTTAAATGGGGGGGGGGTTAAACATTTTGTGAAAACGTGCTGTGTCGTATGTCGTAAGCCGTTTAAATTTGGTCATGGGCTATGGGAAAATTTTTGGAAGGTAATAGCGAATCCGGGTTTTAGCGGGAACAATTCTTAGAACTAAGTGTCAAAAATCAGTTGGGTATATGGGGAGATGGGAAAAAGATTTCCCGTTGCATACAGAGCATTAGGAAAAAAGGTTTTTGAGATAATTTGGGGTTTTTTTAAAGGGGTAATCTTACGGGTTTGCCCACCCGCTTTTTAATTTGTTGTTTTAAATGTCGTGTGTTTTGTGAATGTTGTTTGAATTTTCCTCTAATGTTGTTGTATGTTTTCCAATGTTGTATGTAAGTCTCCAGTTGTTTGAGGGGTTTTTTAAATAAAAATGTAAAATTTTGTATTTTGCAAAACCTTTTAAGAGTTTTCCCTTTTTATTTTTGTATACCAATCTTTTGGTTTTTTGTAAATTAGTTTTTTTTTCCCTATTGCATGTAATATTGATATTGCATGAAATTTGTTTAAACATTATTTGTTGGATGTAAATAAACACATCGTATTTTTATTTTTGGATGTTTTCGTCTTTCGATTCTTTAAATACCTATTTTCTATGTTGGTTTTAAAAGAGGGTGTTTGGGTGTGTGTGTGTTTTTGGGTGTGTGTGTTTTTATTGTGGGGTTTTGGGGGTTTTAAAAAATTTATTATACGTCTTTTAAACTTACCCAGGGTGTGCTTCCCTTTTTGATATACAAATGAATTTCAGGTTTTTTGAGGGATTTTTTTATGTAAAATTGCAGTGTGTTTGAAAATGAAATTTTTATTTTGGGCTTGTTGAAGATCTGAAAATGTATACTTTTTTATTTAATGATTGTATTTTTTAAAATTTAAAATAAAAAAAAAAAGAAATATGATTGCTTTTGGGTACCCAACCTTAAAAAAAATTGACGCAAATATTTTTTTTCAGTTTTTTTTTTAAGGCAGAGACCAAAAAGGGAGCGGGCGTAACCCTAGGGCCCATTGTTAAGGGTAGACTTTGGGCCCCTGCGAGCCTCAGTAGGTAGACACTGTGTTTGTTTTATACAAAAACTTCGTCGGGCTTTCGCTTTCTTTACTACACTGTTCCCCATCAATTCCCCTGACATGCATGGGTTTAAAGGGGATTCCCAAAAATTTTTACTGATGAAACCAAATAGGGCTCCCCCATTACATTGAAATTAAAAATTTTTTTACCCTTTTCGTTTATGTTTGTGCCAAAAAGAATGGGGTTCAGGGTTTTTCCCCGGTGTAATGAAGTTTTTTTTGCTACTAAACCCTTTTTCTGCAGGCCCCCCATTCCAGTTTAAAAAAATTAGCAATATATTGGGGGGTTCCCTTTTTCCCGACACTAATAAGACTGGGCATCTGCATAAAAGGGGTTTTTCACTTGACACTGAAAAGGGAATCATTGAAAAAATAAAAATAATAAGGGACCCAGAAAAAATACCTTGGGGGGAACCCCACATGTTATCGGCAGGGGGTTCCCGATTCCCGTTTTTTTTGATTTTGGGCTATTTTTCTCCTTTGCTAAGGGAGGGGGCTTAAACCCTCTACAAACCCATACCGTTTGCTTAAGTTTCTTTTAAAATTTATTGTGGTTGACAGTAACGAAAAGGCCCTTTTTCAGGTCTAGGTCACCAACCTATGAGGTTCCCCCTTTTAAACCTTCAGTTCCCCAGGTAATCCATCAGATTAAAAAGGGAGGTGTCGGTTGGTAGGGTTTCAAAGCCCCATTGATGGGTAGGGAATGTTTTTGTCATTAAGGGACTTAACTTTCTTTTAGAATACACCCCCCTCTAAATTTTAATATTTGTGAGGGATTTCTAACAGGCCTTAAGTTTCTTACATCAGACCTTCTAATTTTTTTTGAAGATAGGAGTTAAATCTGGCCTCCTTGAACCCCTCCCCTTTCGGTATTATTTGGGGATTGATAGATTTTTTTATGTGGCCCAAAAAGGGGGTTTACAGTTCAGAAGCCCATCTTTTTTGGAACTTAGAAAGGGATGTTTTCAGGGGGTGCTCTTTGTTGGGTTTAACCTTATTCTTAATCGATGTTTTTTTCCCCATTCGCTGCCGGGCCACGGTCGAGTGAGGTAAATGCGTGCACCCCTCTGGGTTTCAGGGGACTACCTTGTAACAACCCTGGCGCTGATGTTAGGGGCGCGTAAAAAACCATTTTGGGATTGAGCTGTTCGTGGGGGGTTTTTACCCTCTTTAAATGGAAGTTTTTAAATCCCCAATCATTAGGGAGGGCCTAGGAAACCAGGGCGATGAGGTGTATGGTGTAGCCCTGAATGGGGGTTTTTAAAACTTCGTCAAAAGAATTCCCCGGCCGTGTATGGGGTCTTTGGGGCGAAAGGGGGCCCAAGGGCGGGGATTTGACGCTACTCCCGCTGTGAAGGTTTCGTTTGATCGACGTATCTCGCCCCTTTACTGGGTTAAGGGTAAGTAAAAGTTTCCCTTTTGGGGCAGATGAGGCTGACATAAGGAGTGTTTTTGAGACATATGGAACCGTACATCTGGACAAAAGGCAAGTGGGGGCGGGGTGCTTACGGGGACGCCGGAGGGCCCTTTTCCCTGAAGTGACTTGAGATCCCAAACCGTTTTTTCGTCGTGTTGGGGGACTTCAGGACCAATTAGGGTTTCTTTATGCCGGACAGGAGTAATGCAAATATGTGGGGCTTCGCCCATATGGCGGAGAGTGGTGAGCTGGGGGGCCCAGCGCAAACTGGTGAAGCCCAGTTCCCAGCGTGTAGTTTTTGAACCCCGTGGGCAAGCAAGGCCTGGGCGTTGTGGGTGAAGAGGTGGAGGTTTCCCAAAAAGGGGAGAATGGATGTGTGGGTAAGCTGTGATGTAAAGGATCTGTTACTACAAAAGGAAGTACAGAATGCAAGTGCGGGGGGAGTGAGGTCTAGGGAAGGTTCAGGAGGTGTTAAGGAATTGACACGCCTGCAGGGATGTTGTTCCTGAGCTGGTGGAGAAGGGCGGTGCCTGTAGAGGAATGTAAGGAAAAAAAACTAGCAGGGTTGACGGCCAACTATAGAGAGATTTTTCCCCGTGTGCTGGGGAAGGGGGGGCGGGGTGGGGGTTGAGGTTCATCTGAGGGAAACCCCGGGGAAGATAACATGGAGTAAGGGCATCAGGGGAAGAGGCGGGGGCGTCAGACTCAAGATGTCCTGACCCCGGGCGCAGAGGCGGGGGGGAAGAAAGAGCAAGGGAAACAGTACGATAAGGGGCACGCAAAAAGGGGGGGGGGTTTTGATGGTGTGAAGCCTTGTGCTGGCTTTGGGGCAGGGGCCCCTGGGATGAATAAAGAGGGGGGAAAGGGGTTGGAAACATAAAGAGGCTTAGGTGTATGCTAACGTAAATGGACGTGTAATAGTGTGAAAGGGGGGTTTGAATGTTTCTGAAAAATTACGGGGTGGATGTAGTGTTCTGAAAGAACACAATTTAAGGAGGAAGAGTGCTCGGGTGGAGGGGTTTCAGGTCGACTCGCCATCGCACGCTGAAGGTGGTGGGGTATATTGACAGGGAGAAACCCCTTTTGTGTTGCAAAGAAGTGGGGGGGGGAGGGGGGGGAAAGAGTATTGCGCTGGATGGGGGTGGAGGGACAGCGGGTTTTTTTTGATGTGTGTATGCACCAGCGGAAAATGGTGGGGGAAAAAAGGGTTTTGTATGTGAAGCAGTTTTCTTCTTCGGGTTTCCTGCTTGGCCATCGTTGGGGGTTTTTGGAACTGCGTTATTAGGAGGGGGACGGGAACCAAAAGGGGGGGGGCCGTGTCGGCGGCCTTGAGAGATCTTTTGAGGGAATTCAGTTGCGGGATGGGTTGGGGGAGGGGCGGGGGAGGTAGAGCACACTTTTGTAAGGGGGGTTACGCTGCTGGTTGGATAGGCTGTATTATCTCAAGGGGTTGTGTGACATTTTTCCGTAAAATAAAAGTACTTATTCGGATCAGGGCGGTAGTACAGAGGTGGCGGGGGGAGTCCAGCGGTTTATTGGGGGGATTTTGGGAAAATTAAATAAAAGTGTGTTAGGTGATGGGGGGGGATAGAGGATTTGCAACGCTGTGGAGGGGTTCGTGCAGAATAAAAGGGGGGAGGGTGATGTGGTGGGATGGTGGGGTAAAAAAGGGGTTTAAGCTTTATTACGAAAAGGAAAGGGAAAGTTAAATTTCTTTAAAATATGGGCTTTTCTAACTTTTGGAGGATGATTAGGGGTTGTTATGCGAGGGGGGGGGGTGGGGGGGCACTTTCCAATGGATGAAATTAGGGGCAATTAAAGGGGGGCTTCGTAGGACAGGATGAGAGGTTCCAAGCGGTGGGGTACAGGGGGGGGTGGAAGAGGTGTTAGGGGGGATAGACCTTCATCGGCGTATTCGTAGGCAGAAACAAAGACAGCGGGCAGACTTTTCCCAGGTTGGGGTTCTTAAACGATGGGGGGGGTAAGGGGGGGCAGGTCATACAAGCAGGGAAAGGAAGGGGGCGTTTTGCTGACAAGGGTATGAAAGTAGGGAAAACGAAAGGGGTAGAGGGGGGGGTTTTTAGAACAGGTGTGTGGGGTGGGGGATGAGTTGCGTAACATAAGGGAAGAAAGGGGGGCGAAATACTGGGGGGGAAAAATTTGGAGGGTTTTAAGGGAATGCGAAGGGCAAACACGGGAATTGAGGATCCCGGTAGGTTTATCAGCAGCTTTGGGAACTATTGAGGCATTTTCTGGTTAGGTTTTTAAATTGCATGAAGGAGAGAGGTGAGGGGGTGAGAAAGGCAAGGGTTGTCTTTGTTTGGACCAAAGGGAAAGGGGGGCAGATACCTTCGGGATTACCGGGCATCTCGTTGTTATTGCCAGTTTAAAAAATTGTTTCAAAGATTTTGGGAAATCGGGTAAGTGTGGGGAGGGGGGTAGTTCAAAAACCAGTTTGGTTTGCCGGGGGAGGTCTATGGTTGGGGGGCAGGGGTTACTTGGGATTTCGTGGAGGCAAAAGGGGGGGGGAGGGAGGGGGGTTTTGGTGGGCTCGATTGGAAAGGGGCATCGATAGAGGGCGGAAAGCATTGAAAGCCACCCCTCAGGGGTCGGGTTTTTGGGGGAAAAAAAAGTGGGCGGGGTTTTGAGGCGTTGTTTGGAGGTCAATGGCGAGGGGACAGTTAATGGCGATTGGGGGGAAAATTGTAAAGGGTAGGGGGCTTAGGGGGGGGTGTCCTATGTCACATTATTGTTTTCATGCGTACAGGACCCCCTTTTTAGTTGATGGAGCAGGTATGTGTCACGTAGAGGGCCCGGGGGGAGGTTTTCGAGGTTTGGCCGTTTTTAAATTGGGGGTGGGTGATACAAGTTCTGTCGGGAGGGGATGTCAATGGAAAATTAGACGGGGGGTTAAATGTTCCAGGGGCAATGGTAGAGGGTAAATTCAGTAATCCATGGGCATGGGGTTAGGAGTTGGGGGGTAGGGTTGATTTGGGGGGTGCAGTTGTGAGGAAACAGGTAATTCGTTAAAAAAAGTGGGTTTTTTTATGAGACGATTTACCCGTGGCACGCTGGAAAAAATCGCTGGATGGTAGAAAGGATTCGGGTGCTTGGGGGCATTGCGACCTTTTCATTTGACCTTGTGCAGCGTGCCATTGTTGTTAAATCTTACTGATAGCAAAGTATGGCCGTGGCAGCCGTGTTCCATAACTGGGGCCCGCAAAAAACGAAAACTTAGAAGGTTTTTAAATTCTTGTGGGGTTTGAGCTGGTTGGATTAAGAGGATGTGGGGAATGTTACCTGTAAATAAGGGGGGGCTGGGGTTGTGCAAAAAACGGAGGGGGCAAATGTGTCTTCATTAAAAGGGAGGTGTGAGGGAAAATGTGGGTGGGGGGGGGTTTGGCCAGGCCAAACAGATTTCCCGGATTTAAGGAGTTGAGTTGCGAGTGTGAAAATGTTTGAGGGGTCTGGCGTGGGTCGAAGGCCCGCAAAGGTTAAAATAGGTAGGTTTGTAATTTTTAGCCGGGAGGGTTTGTAGCGCCTGTAGGGGAATTTTCCCATGTATGCATGGGGAATATATGGAAAATGAGTAGGTGAGGTTCAAACCCCGTGAGGGGTGTAATTATCGTTTTTGCACGGCTTTTACCGTGGGTGGGTTTACGGGATAGACGATCGTTGACGGGGGGGGGGTTGGGATATGTGGTGGGGAGGAGTCGGCTTTTTAGTGTATATTTTTGTGGGACTGGGAGTGTCAAAGGGGGGGTAAATAGGGTGTAAATAGGATAGGAGGGAAAGGGAAATTTTTGTATTTAGAGATTAATTCGACGTGGGGGGTTGGGAGGAAAATGTAAACAAGTGTGGGAACATTATGGCAGATTATATCTATAATGTGGGGGGTTTGGGGGCAAACAGGTTACGAGGTGAAAAGGAGGGTGTTAGCGTTAATTCTATAAAACGGTATGTAGAAAAAAGGAAAATTTTTTTGGGGGGAGGTGGGTGAAGGATTTTTCAAGGGATAAGGCAACTTACGTTACAGGTTTTATTAGACTTTAAATACGAGGGAGGGGGGGTAGATTAAATGTTGCTGGGGTGGGAAGTCAGGGGTGAAAACAGGGTTGCCCCCCTGGTAAAGGAAAAAAAAAGTTTTGCGAGAGGTTGGATGAGTATGCATGATAATAAAAATTGGACACGGGTGCTGCACCCGTGGAGTGGCCCGTTTTTGTGTGCAGGACTTTATATTATTTTTACTATTTTGTGTGGTAAAATGATTTACGGTAATGACATTTAATTTTGGGGATTTTTCTTAATAATTGATGTGTTTGCTCCAATTTTTTTCTAGGTCCTTGCATGCATAGTGTTGTGCTGGGTTATGCAGGGGTCCCGGATAGATGTGCTAGTTTGTATTAATGTTTGCATTTTTTCGTCACTGGTGTTCTGCAATTTTCGTTTTGTTTTGAGAGTAAAAAGGTTAAAAGACGTCAGATAGTGTAAATAAAGTTGGGCAACAGTGGTGTTTAGGTTTTTTGGTTAGGTGCGTGCAGGCACAGTCTTTTTGTGTTACTTGGTATGGTTTTTTATTTTTTGTTGTATTTTATGTTGTCAAAGCACTATGTAAGTCCATATAAGGTATAGAGCTTTAAAGTCTTAGTTGAGATGTGTATTTTAACACTGGAATTGCATGTTTAAATGTTAAAGGTTAATTTTGTTGGATTTTGAACTAAGTTTATTTTTTATGGTTTTGTAGAAATTTTTTTTCCTTGTGTTTTCCCATTCACCATTGTTGTTAATACATTTTTATTCGAACCCTTGGACAATTACTAAATTAATGTTTGGATTGTTTGCTTTAGATTAGGCAAAAATTTATTTTTTATTGATGTTTGGTTTAAATAGTGGGGTGTTGGATAACCCCCCAGGGGGGGGGGGAATATGTCTGTATAAATTTTTTAGTGCAATGCATTGCTGGTCTGTAGTCGATCATTAAGTCCATTTGAGGGATGTGTATATAAAAGTGTTGTTCATATCATGTAATTTGTTGAGTAGCTCCAACAGGTTTTTGGGTTAAGTGATGGAGAGGGGGCTGGGAGGGGGGGGACCCCCCGGGGTTTAAGTGTGGTGGTTTTAAATTAGCTGTTGGGAGGTTGTGTTAATTTTTTAGACTTAAAAAGATTTTACATATATTTAGTAATGTATTTTAAAATAAAAAATAAAAAAAAAAAAAAAAATTTGAGGGGTGTGAATAAAAGTGTTGTTAATTTTAGTAATTTTTGAGTGCCCAAAAAGTTTGGGTTTAAGTGATAGGATGAGGGGGGCAGGGGGGGGGGGGTGTACCCACGGAGTTGTAAGTGTGGTGTGTAACTTAGCTTTGGGAGGATGTGTTATTTATAGCTTAAAAGAGTTTTACAATTATATTTGTAAAAGTATTTTTAAAAAAAAAATAAAAAAAAAAAAAAAAAAGTCTTAAAAATTAAGTTCTTTTGTTTTAGTTTTGTAAGTTTTGCAAAGAAAATTCATGGTCTGTAGTCGATTATTAAGTACCATTTCGAGGGATGTGTATAAAAAAGTGTTGTTCATATATGTTTTTTGTTGGGGGAGCTCCAAAATGGTTTTGGGGTTAAGTGATGGATGAGGGGCTTTGGAGGGGGGGGTGCCCCAACGGAGTTGTAAGTGGGTGGGTTTTAAAGTTAGCTATAGGTAGGGTTGTGTTAATTTATAGCCTTAAAGAGTTTTATATATATTATATTTTGTAAAGTCAGTTTTAAATAAAAAAATAAAAAAAAAAAAAAAAATTTTGTACCGAGTGTTGCAAAAGAGGTATTTTTCTATATGTAAAATCAATTTCCTAGTTTTCCGATTTTTTTTTCGGTGGGCGCCGCATGTGATAC
Source organism: Cherax quadricarinatus (assembly GCF_026875155.1). Classification (NCBI taxonomy): domain Eukaryota; kingdom Metazoa; phylum Arthropoda; class Malacostraca; order Decapoda; family Parastacidae; genus Cherax; species Cherax quadricarinatus. The sequence continues at coordinate 128 of NW_026468877.1, read as the reverse complement.
CTCCCCTCCCCCCCCCCCACCACCTAGTCACACTCTGAAGCATGAACACACTCCAACGTCATAAAACGACGCTAATCTGTGCGAAACAACCAGGGATTATTTTCCCAGCGAACCAACACCTGCGTCCC
>NW_026468876.1:0-12964 GCF_026875155.1 Cherax quadricarinatus | reverse complement strand
TGACCCATACAGGCAGGATCAGAGACAAAGAGGGTGAGGCAATGGGAGGAGGAAAGGGCAAATCGTGTTTATCCAGGGGCTTCAGGAGAGGAGGAAAGGACACACACTGAAAGGCAGCAGGAAGAAAGTAAGGAGATTGGGGAAAATCATCACAGAAATAGGTGAAGAGAGGGACGAGATTGTAAATTTTCAGAGAATAGAGGGGGTACTCAAAGGGGAGAAAGACCAAATTAAGCGGGATTCTCAGGACGGAAACAGTGCGGAACAGGATCCTCCAAGAGAAACCACGATTGAAGTACTTGGAAGAGTACAAGAGGGTGTTCCTAGACAGAGACAGAACAAAATAGAATGACGCAGCTGAGGGGGGAGGACAAAAAAGCGAAAGGAGCTAGGAAAAGATACAAGGATGGAACCAGCAGAGGTCAGTCAGAGCAGAACAGAACAGCAAGGGCAAGCACACACACACAACTATTCTCAGAACCATACAACCTATCACACCATCCCAACACACACTAAAATTTCCATCCCCACAGCCTCCACCCACACTAAAGCTTTTAGAATCCCACAGTATGCCCCCAGGTCTCCCACCCTCACAGGCCCCACAAACCACAGTTTTGGGAAAAGGGAAAAACTGAAGGTATGGTACACAAATGCTGATGGTTAACTAATAAGTGGGAGGAGTGGCATGAAAGAGTCAAAGAGGCATCACCGAACATCATAGCTCTCACAGAAACCAAGCTTACAGGTTTGATAAGATCCCATCTTTCCAATGGGATACAAATCCTGAGGAAAGACAGACGGAACAGGGGGGGTGGAGGAGTGGCATTGCTGATCAAAAATCGCTGGAATTTTGATGAGCTGGAGAGGGGAGACAGCGGAGAAGAAAGTGATTACATAACGGGAATGCTTCACTTTGGAGGTCCAAGGTGGTAATAGCATTTGATGTTAACCCACCACAGAACAGCAGGAGGCCAAGGCAAGAGTACGACGAGATCAATAGAGCGATGGTTGCCCACACCGGCTAGAGTGGCCAGAAGAGCTCATGCATGTAGGCAAAGCTCCTGATCAGGGGTTTGACTTAACCACAAGGAGATCGATTGGAAGAACTTGGCCCCACATGGGGGCCAAGATACATGGAGGGCTGAGATGATGGAGGTGGTACTGGAAAACTTCATTTTACCAAAAGGGAAAAGGGACACTACAAGAGAGAGAGAGGAGAGGATGAACCAGAAAGGGCTAGACTTAGTATTCACCTTGAGTAGTGCAGATATCGAGGACATCACATTGAAAGACCCTTGGGCAGGACCATGTGGTTTTAAGCTTCGAATACACAGTAGAGCTACAAGTGGAGGGAGAAGCAGGAAGGCCAGGACGAATGAAGCCAAACTACAAGAAGGGGACTACACAGGAATGAGGAACTTCCTGAACAGGGTTCAGGGGGGACAGAGAACAGGCGGGGAAGCCAGTTAATGATTTGATGGAATATGTAGCAACAAAATGCAAGGAGGCTGAGGAGGGTTTGTACCCAAGAGTAACAGGAATAATGAAAAAGCCAGGATTGAGCCCATGGTTTAAACCCCAAAAGGGGCAGGGAGGCAAAAACTAAGTGTGCTAGGGAATGGAAGAAATATAGAAAGGGAAAGGACCCAGGAGAATAAGGAGAGCAGTCGTAGAGCCAGAAACGAATATGCACAGATAAGAAGGGAGGCCCAAAGACAATATGAAAATAACATAGCAGCGAAAAACCAAATCTGACCGAAATGTTGTACAGCCACATCGGAGGAAAACAACAGTCAAGGACCAGGTAATCAGGCTAAGGAAGGAAGGAGGAGAGACAACAGAGAAATGACCGTGAAATTTTGTGAGGAACTCAACAAGAGATTCAAAGAAGTGTTCACAGAGGAGACAGAAGGGGCTCCAGAAAGACGGAGAGGCGGGGCACACCACATGTGCTGGACACAGTGCACACAACCGAGGAAGAAGTGAAGAGGCTTCTGAGTGAGCTAGATACCTCAAAGGCAATGGGGCCAGATAAAAATCTCTCCATGGGTATTGAGAGAGGGCAGAGGCGCTATGTGTACCCCTAACAACAATATTCAATACATCTATCGAAACAGGGAGATTGCCTGAGGCATGGAAGACAGCAAATGTAGTCCCAATCTTTAAAAAAAAGGAGACAGACATGAAGCATTAAACTACAGACCCGTGTCAAATGACATGTATAGTATGCAAAATCATGGAGAAGATTATCAGGAGAAGAGTGGTGGAACACCTAGAAAGGAATGATCTCATCAACAGCAGCCCAAAATGGTTTCAGGGACGGGAAATCCTGTGTCACAAACCTACTGGAGTTCTATGACATGGTGACAGCAGTAAGACAAGAGAGAGAGGGGTGTGGGAATTGCATATTCTTGGACTGCAAGAAGGCGTTTGACACAGTTCCACACAAGAGATTGGTGCAAAAACTGGAGGACCAAGGGGATAAAGGGAAGGATAATGGATCGGGGAATACTTGTCGGAGACAGCGGAGTCATGGACGGGCGAGGTGTCAGAGTGGGCACCTGTGACCGGGGGTCCCACGGGTAGTCCGGGACCAGTGCTGTTTCGGAATTTGTGAACGACATGAGGGAAGGAATAGATCTGGGGGTGTCCCTGTTTGCAGATGACGTGAAGTTGATGAAAAAAAATTCACTCGTGAAGCCCAGGCAGAATAAAAAGGGATCTGGACGGCTGAGACCGGGTCCAGCAATGGCTCCTGGGTTCAATCCATCAAGTGCAAAGTCAGAAGTTTGGGGGAAAGGGGAAAAGAAGCCCGCAGACGGGTACGTCTAGGGGCCAGAGACTACAAACCTCATAAGGAAAAAGATCTTGGGGGTGAGTATAACAAAAAGGCCCACATTCGAAGGCCTCAATAAAATAACTGCTGCAGCTTTTTGGGGCCTAGCAACCTAGAACAGTTTCCCGAATTTAAAAAGGGAACGTTCAGGACCTGTACACCGTGTACGTTAGGCCCTATTGTGTATGCGGCCCCAGTTTGGAACCCACACTCCCAAATCAGAAAAGAAACTAGAGAAAGTGCAAAGGTTTGCAACAAGACAGCCCCAGATAAGAGGTATGTCCTCGAGGAGGGGTTTAAAGGGGAAATCAATGACGACACTGGAGGACAGGGAGATGGGGGACATGATAAAGCATACAAAAAAACTGAGAGGAATTTTACAGGTGGACAAGACAGGTGTTCCAGAGATTGGACACGTAAAAAAGGGGAACAGTTGGAAGTTTAAGACCGATGAATCACAGGGGTGTTGGAAGTTTTTCTTCAGCCCCAGAGTAGTCTAAATGGAATAGTTTGGGAAGCGTGTGTGGAGGCAGGATCATACATGTTTAAGGGGATGATAAAGCTCAGGTTAGAGAGAGTGACCTAGTAGCGATCTGAAGGCGGGGCCCGGAGTCGGACTCGACCCCCGCAAATCAACTGGTGGTACAACGGGGTACAATAGGTGAGTACAACACACACGTCATACACACCAACAACAAACACCACACACACACACACACATCAACACACACACGCACTTTCACCACACACACAAAACCACACACAAACCCCAACACCCACACACCCACAAGGAGCTAAGATCGACCCCCGCAAACCCCAAATGGTGATCACACACACCACCACACACACCACACACACACACAGGAGCTCGGCCCCCACCCCGCAACCTCCCTTTTGGTGAGTCTGGTGGTACAACAAAGGGGCTAAGATCGACCCCTGCAACCCAATAGGGGACAAGCGGGGTTCCCCAGGGGGCAGTCCCAGGGGCCTGTGCTGTTTTGGTTACTGAACGAAAAACGGAAGGGATAGACTCGAATTTCCTTGTTTGCGACGAGTGAATTTAAATGAGAAGAATCGAATGGGACGAGGATCAGGCAGGACTACAAAAGGGTCGGACAGGTACAAGCCTGGTCCAGCAACTGGTCCTTGAATTTAACCCTTTCCAAAAGCAAAGTCGAAAATTGGGGGGAAAGGGGAAAAAAGACCGCAGCCAAATAGTTTAGATGGCCAAAGACTGCAAACTCCTCAAGGAAAAAGATCTGGGGGTGAGTATAAACCGAGCATATCTCCCGAGGCGCACATCAATCAGATAACTCTGCGCATAGGGGGCCGGCAAAAACTAGGATAGCGTTCCGATACCCCGTAAGGATTCGTTTAAGACTCTGTACCCATCTACGTAGGCCTACGGGTATGCAGCACCAGTTTGGAATCCACACCTAGTCAAGCACGTAAAGAAATTAGAAAAGTGCAAAGGTTTGCAACAAGACTGTCCAGAGCTACGGGGTTTTCCCTATGAAAAAAGGTTGGGGGAAAACGGCCTGAACATGGAGGCCAGGAGGGTCAGGGGAGACATGTAACGACTATAAAATACTGCGGGAATGACGAGGTGGCAAAGAGGGGATGTTCCAGGATGGGACACAGATACAAAAGGTCACAATTGGATTTGAAGACTCGTAAATCAAAGGGATGTTAGGAAGTATTTTTTAGTCTAGAGTAGTCACCCATGGAATAGCCTAGAAAGTGATGTGGTGGGGGCAGGAACCATACATAGTTTTAAGGCGGGGTATGATAGAGCTCATGGGGAGGGAGAGAGGACCTAGTAGAAAACAGCGAAGAGGCGGGGCCAGGAGCTGGGGACTCGCCCCTGCAACCACAATAGGTGAGACAATTTAGGTGAGACCCACACCACTCCCGAGAGAGAGGAGAGGATGAACCAACAAGGTAAACCCTTGTATTCACTTGAGTAGTTCGGACATCGGGGGTACATGTAAAAAGGGCCCCCTGGGGCTGTGATCATGGGGTTTGTGCTTCGATACATAGTTGAGCCCAAGTGGAAAGAGCGCGGAAGGGGGGGTTCCACAGGGGGTCAGCCCTAGGACCTGTGCGTTCTTGGTATTGTAAAGACATAAGGAAAGGGATAGACTCAAAAGTGCCCTTGTTTGCAGATGATGCAAAGTTAATGAGAAGAATCAAAACGGATGGGTAGGCAGGACTACTAGAGACCTGGACAGGCTACAAATGGTCCCGCAATGTTCTTTAAATTTTCCATGCCAAAAGCAAAGTCTGAAGATTGGGGGAAAGGGCAAAGAAAACCGCGACACAATATAGTTTAGATGGCCAAAGAGCAAACCTCCTCAAGGAAAAGTTTTTGGGGGGGAGTATAAACCCCAGATATTCCTGAGGCGCACATCAATCAGATAACTGCTGCAGCATCGGGGGCTTGGCAATCGGATAGGTACCCTACCTCAGAAAGGGTTCGTTCAAAGACTCTGTTACCATTTACGTCAGGCCTACTGGGAAAATTGCAGCACCAGTTTTTGGAAAACCCCACCGTCAAGCACGTCAAGAAATTAGAGAAAGTGCTAGGTTTGCAGCAAAAAGTGTCCAGAGCTACGGGGGTTGTCCCAGAAAAAAAAGGGTTTGGGGGAAAACGGCCCCCGAGACATGGAGGACAGGGGGGTCAGGGGAGACATGTAACGAATTTAAAAACTCGCGAAAAAAGACAAGGTGTACAAAGAGGGATGTTCCAGGAAGGGCACAGACACAGAGGTCACAATTGGAAATTGAAGACTCAGATGAATCAAAGGGATGTTAGGAAGTTTTTTCAGTCTGAGTAGTCGGCCGGGGTAGCCTAGAAAAATGAGTATGGGGGGGAGGGCCATACATAGTTTTAAGGGGGGTATGATAGGCTCATGGGGCGGGAGAGAGAGGACCTGTAGCAATCAGCGAAGAGGCGGGGGCCAGGAGCTGTGACTCGCCCCCTGCAACCACAAATAGGTGAGTACAATAGGTGAGTACACACACCGGCAAGGTTTGTTCCGAGCTAAGGGGGAAAGCCCACGAAAAAAGGTTAAAGGAAAATCGGCCCCGACACACGGAGGTCAGGGGGTTAGGGGGACTGATAAGACATACAAAAAATGGTGGAATAGCAAAGGGACGGACAGGATGTTCCAGAGAGAGAACAAAAACAAAGGGTCCAAATTTAAAATTTAGACCCCGATGAGTCAACGGAAAGTTTCCGAGATTCGTGGAGGAGTTCCCGGGGGGCAACGCCCCCCCGGCCTGTCTGTGACCCGGCCTCATGGTGGGTCAGAGCCCGACCAAACCAGGCTGTTACTGTGGCTGCACGCAAACCAAGTACGGCCCCAGCCCCGGTGGCCAGGTACCCACTTTAGGTGCTTGTCCAGTGCCTGCTTGAAGACGCCAGGGGCCCATTGGTAATCCCCTATGTATGGGGGGCAGTTGAACGCTGGGGCCGAGAACTTATTGTATTGTTCTAAGGCTAGTGACACCCTCTTTTCTTTTTTGGGGTGTTGCATCGTCTGCCGAGTCTTTTGCTTTCATTTTGATGATTTTCGTGTGCAAGTTCAGTTTCTAGTCCTCAGGATGTTCAGGTGTTTAATCATGTTCTCTCCCCCTGCGTTCCAGGGGGAAAACAGGTTCAGGAACTTTAAAGGGTCCCAGTAATTGAGGTGTTTTATCTCCGTTATGCGCGCCGTGAAGGTTCTCTGTACATTTTCTAGGTCAGCAATTTCACCTGCTTGAAAGGTGCTGTTAGTGTGCAGCAATATTCCAGCCTTAGATAGAAAAAGCGACCTGAAGGTGTCATCGTGGGGTTGGCATCCCTTTGTTTGAAGGTTCTCATTATCCATTCTGTCATTTTTCTAGCAGATGTGATTGATACAATGTTATGGTCCTTGATGGTGAGATCCTCCGACATGATCACTCCCAGGTCTTTGACGTTGGTTTTTCGCTCTATTTTGTGGCCAGAATTTGTTTTGTACTCTGATGAAGTTTTAATTTCCTCATGTTTACCATATGGGAGTAATGGAAATTTCTCATCGTTAGTATTATTAATATAGATATATTTTTGTATAGGTGAGTTTTTATATCCTTCCTTACACAACATTAATTATTTTCACTCATGCTTAATTTGTATGAGTACATGCTAGCCCAAAAGTTGCTGTGTTTTTCAGTGTAATTTTATAACCCCTAAACAAGTGTGATCAGCCTTTAGGAGCCAGGACCATTTAATTTAAGTTACGACATCAAAGTCGTAACAATGTGTGTGTGGGTGGATGTATGTACTAGCCTTGCTGTGTTTCCAGCTGTTGATTCTAAGCTCCTGGACCCACGTCTTTGCTCTTACTGATGTTCAGGATAAACATACCTTAACAAAAGTTAAACAAAATAAGGAAACTGTTGCAAAAGACAGTTTTTTTTGTTGTTAATAGTGTTGCAAATGTGCAGTACAGCAACAGACAAAGAAGCGAAATTGCCAAGTTGCAGGAGCGACTACCGAAATGCTTTACGTCAACAGGTCGAGACTACCATGATGGTAGACTTTCAACAGGTCGAGACTACCATGATGGTAGACTTTCAACAGGTCGAGACTACCATGATGGTAGACTTTCAACAGGTCGAGACTACCATGATGGTAGACTTTATCCCCAGAGAGTTATTATTTTTTTGTATTTGTTGTTTATAGCAATATTTGTATTAGTATCACATAGGGGAGGCAAGTGTGGATGAGAGACGACTGTGGTGACTCAGATGTACTCAGTGAATATTTTGGGAAATTTGAGTCAACATAATTGTTTTAGGAGATATGAATACATTGCCTCTATTAGTACAAGTATGTCTATGAGAATGTGTATACATGTATGTATGCATGAGTATTCGTGGCATGGGATTTGGAGTGAGATGTGTGTGCTTATGTGTGCGTGACCTCATACATGTTAAAGTGAGAGGAGAGAATTGTGTGCATTGTATGCATGTGTACGTATTTGTAATACCTGAGACTGCTTGTGTGTGTTTTTTATGCATACAAGTGTATGTATAATGATGTATGTGTAAGGTGCCTGTATTGAGACGTACAAATGTGTGTAAAAATAATATATGTGTATGTTTGTGAGCTTGTTAGCCCTTGAGTGTCAAATGCAAAAGACGAATAAGTAAATAAAAATGAAAACAAACTAACATGTAATACAGTTTTGATGGAGGTGGACAAGTTCTTCAACACTTGGACATTCATCGACGTAAAATAAAACACTCACAAATACTTTTAAACTGTTAAATAAGTAAGAAAAATCTTGTACTAAGTATAAATTCATATTGTAATATAAAAGGGATTCCAAAATTGTTCTTAATTAGCCACTCCGAGGTGGCCGAACTGTGTAGCAGCTTAGTGGCGTCCAGCTGTGTACGGTCGCGGCTGTCTTGGTGTGCGTAATTACTTGACGCAGTTTTCTGTGTCCCCTCCAGTAATTCCACCAACCTGGACAGTCTCTACCGTTAGACCAGCTAGACAAGACCAAGTTTCCATGCAGCAAGGTCACTGAGGGTGGCAACCGCTGACTCTGGGGAAGTGGAGACACTGATCCAGGGAAGGCACCGCCGACCTTAGTTCATTACTTTGTAATTTGTTCATGACTGTAACCATGTAAAAGGAGTGAAGCTGATTCATTTCCCCTGTAACTTGCCATGATTAGTGACCAGATCTACCTGGAGTTCATTACCTTTGTAACTATTCAGCTATCATAACTTTGGGGTCCAGTCACTGGACCATTATGTACCTTTGTAATCTTTTGACTACCGCCCAAAAGGATGGGTATGGGGTGCATAAAATATTAAACTAAAGTGTGTGTGTGTGTGTGTGTGTGTGTGTGTGTGTGTTTTGTGTGTGTGGTGTGTGTGTGTGTGTGTGTGTTGTGTGTGGTGTGTGTGTGTGTGGTGTGTGACTCAACAATCAATATTTGCACCAATAACTCATTACAGTTGTGACGGGTGTGGAAGTGTGAATTGCTCAATTACTCTATAATTTGTTCATGTTGTAGCCAAAGTATAAACGTAAGCACCATTCTACAGAATTCATTACCTTTGTAACTTGTGAGCTCATTGCCTTTGTACCTAGTTCAGCTGTCAAAACTTTGGGGGCCCAGTCCCTGGACCCCTTACGTTCCTCTGTAATCTGTAAATACCTTTGTAAAATTGTCATGATTGTGACCAGGACTTACCTGGAGTTCATTACCTTTGTAAATTGTGAGTTTCATTCTTTGTAAATTGTGAGTTCATTACCTTTGTAAATTGTGAGTTCATTACCTTTGTAAATTGTTAGTTCATTAAACCCTTTTTAAATTGTGAGTTCATTACCTTTGTAAATTGTGAGTTTCATTACCTCTGTAACTTGCTCAGCTTCAAAACTTTGGAGTCCAGTCCCTGGACCAATTATGTACCTCTGTAATCTTTTGACTACCGCCCACAGGATGGGTATGGGGGCATAATAAACATATTAAACTAAACTAACGACCTTAGGTAAGTGTGGAAGGGAACACATCCCGGGGGCCAACGGATGGATTTCTGGATACATGAACTTGGGGAAGTTGTTGTTGAGGCTGACCTTGGGTAAAGTGGGGAAGGGGAGACATCCGGGAGCGAACGGATGGATTCCTGGATACATGAAACCTGGGGAAGGCATGAATACTAGCAGTTGAGGCGGGCCTTGGGTAAGTGGGGAAGGGGAGGGCATCCGGTGGCGGAACGGATGGATTCCTGGATACATGAACCTGGGGAAAGCAAGAATACAGGTTGGTGAGCGCTGACTTTGGGGAAGTGAGGAAGGGAAAACATCCGGAGGCGGACGGATGAATTCCTGGGATACATAACCTAGGGTAGACTAAGGCTGGAAGGCAGAGAGAGAGAGAGAGTAGAGAGGCGAGGCTGACCTTAGGGAAGTGAGGAAGGGGAGTCATCCGGGGGCCCACGGATGGATTCTGGACCATGAACCTGGGGAAGGCGGGGGGGGGGGACCTTAAAGAGAACCATGGCCTCCACGTGGCAAGGTCTGGTAACTCAGAGATAACTCTGAGGCTGACATGGTCGCAAATAATACTAGTTTTATGATTAGAAAATTTTATTATTATTATTATTATTATTATTATTATTATTATTATTATTATTATTATTATTATTATTATTATTGTTGTTATTTTATATTATTAATTATTATATTATTATTATCATTATATTATTATTATTATTATTATTATTATTATAATTCATGTTATGCTAATTTAGACTCAAAAGAGTCAATCTCACCAGTAGTCACGGTGTTGATATTCCCGCTTCAGCCTCTGACAGTAGCCACGTGATGATATTCCCTCTCCAGCCTTCCTTCTGTTGCCACCCGTGGTGTTATTCCCACTCCACCTCTGAGAAAGCTACTGTGGTGATATTCCCACTCCCGCCTCCCTGACAGTAGCCACCGTGGTGTTTTTTCCCCTCCAGCCTCCCTGACAGTAGCCACGGTGGTGTTATTCCCCCTCCAGCCTCTGAGAGAAGCTACTGTGGTGATATTCCCACTCCAGCTTCCCTGACAGTAGCCACGGTGGTGTTATTCCCACTCCAGCTTCCCTGACAGTAGTCACGGTGGTGTTATTCCCACTCCAGCCTCCCCCGACAGTAGTCCGGTGATTTTTATTCCCACTCCAGCCTCCCTGACAGTAGTCACGTTTTGGGGTTATCCCCCACTCCAGCCTCCCTGACAGCAGTCACGATGGTGTTATCCCCACTCCAGCCTCCCTGACAATAGTCACGGTGTTATTCATGGTAATAACACCAGGATGATGTTGTTCCCTCGGTGTTATTCCCACTGTAGCCCCCCTCACAGTAGTTACGGTGGTGTTATTCAGACTTCAGCCTCTCTGACAGTAGTCACGGTGGTGTTATTCCCACTCCAGCCTCTCTGATAGGAGTCGTAGTAGTGTTCTTCTTTGTGTTCATTCCTCGGAGCAAACAGTTCTAAAAATACGTAAAGAGTAACAACATTAATGCACTCACCAGAGTTAACTTTAAAACAACTAAATGTATTTCAGTCGCTGCGCGATCCCAGAAAGGTAACCCCAGCCACCTCTATCTCTACCTGTTACTGTACTGGTCTTCTGTGTTACTGTACTGGTCTTCTGTGTTACTGTACTGGTCTTCTGTGTTACTGTACTGGTCTTCTGTGTTACAGTAATGTTCTTCTCTGTTACTGTACTGTTCTTCTGTGTTACTGTACTGTACTTCTGTGTTACTGTACTGGTCTTCTGTGTTACTGTACTGTTCTTCTGTGTTACTGTACTGTACTTCTGTGTTACTGTACTGGTCTTCTGTGTTACTGTACTGGTCTTCTGTGTTACAGTAATGTTCTTCTCTGTTACTGTACTGTTCTTCTGTGTTACTGTACTGTACTTCTGTGTTACTGTACTGTTCTTCTGTGTTACTGTACTGGTCTTCTGTGTTACAGTAATGTTCTTCTCTGTTACTGTACTGTTCTTCTGTGTTACTGTACTATACTTCTGTGTTACTGTACTGTTCTTCTGTGTTACTGTACTGTACTTCTGTGTTACTGTACTGCACTTCTGTGTTACTGTACTGTTCTTCTGTGTTACAGTAATGTTCTTCTCTGTTACTGTACTGTTCTTCTGTGTTACTGTACTGTTCTTCTGTGTTACAGTAATGTTCTTCTCTGTTACTGTACTGTTCTTCTGTGTTACTGTACTGTACTTCTGTGTTACTGTACTGTTCTTCTGTGTTACTGTACTGGTCTTCTGTGTTACAGTAATGTTCTTCTCTGTTACTGTACTGTTCTTCTGTGTTACTGTACTATACTTCTGTGTTACTGTACTGTTCTTCTGTGTTACTGTACTGTACTTCTGTCTTACTGTACTGTTCTTCTGTGTTACTGTACTGGTCTTCTGTGTTACAGTAATGTTCTTCTCTGTTACTGTACTGTTCTTCTGTGTTACTGTACTGTACTTCTGTGTTACTGTACTGATCTTCTGTGTTACTGTACTGTTCTTCTGTGTTACAGTAATGTTCTTCTCTGTTACTGTACTGGTCTTCTGTGTTACAGTAATGTTCTTCTCTGTTACTGTACTGTTCTTCTATGTTACAGTAATGTTCTTCTCTGTTAATGTACTGTTCTTCTGTGTTACTGTACTGATCTTCTGTGTTACTGTACTGGTCTTCTGTGTTACAGTAATATTCTTCTCTGTTACTGTACTGTTCTTCTGTGTTACTGTACTGTACTTCTGTGTTACTGTACTGTTCTTCTGTGTTACTGTACTGTACTTCTGTGTTACTGTACTTGTCTTCTGTGTTACAGTACTGGTCTTCTGTGTTACTGTACTGTAATTCTGTGTTACTGTACAGTACTTCTCTGGTACTGTACTGTACTTCTCTGTTACTGTACTGGTCTTCTGTGTTACTGTACTGTACTTCTGTGTCTCCCTACGCATTTCAGATATATTGACCTCTTTTAGCCGCTCTGTTATTCTTTTCCGTCGCCTGTAAAGGGAGCGCCTGTCTCTTTCTATTTTACATCTACTCCTCCTTTTTCTTAGAGGAATAAGCCTTGTGCATACATCGAGTGCCACCGAGTTAATCTGTTCTAGGCATAAGTTTGGGTCTGTGTTGCTTAGTATATCTTCCCAGCTTATATCGGTTAGGACTTGGTTTACTTGGTCCCACTTTATGTTTTTGTTATTGAAGTTGAATTTGGTGAATGCTCCCTCGTGACTAGTCTCATTTTGTCGGTCTGGGGGCTCCTCGCATACATGTCTGAACCTCAATTATGTTGTGATCTGAGTATATTGTTTTTGATATGGTGACATTTCTTATCAGATCATCATTGTTAGTGAATATGAGGTCTAGTGTATTCTCCAGTCTAGTAGGCTCTATTATTTGCGGGTTTAAATTGAATTTTGTGCAGAGATTTAAAAGCTCGTGTGAGTGTGAGTTTTCATCGAGCTGCCTCCGGGTGTTATTACTGCAACAATATTATTTGCTATTATTCCCCCATTTAGGTGCTTAAGTTGAAACCCCCCAGGACAAGAGTTGGGGGGGAGGGAAGTTTTTCCAGCCCCA
>NW_026468875.1:0-10190 GCF_026875155.1 Cherax quadricarinatus | reverse complement strand
AAGGTAAAAAAATTTTAAATTTTAATTTTTTTTTTAAAAAACCCCAAAAATTTAAATTTTTAATTATTCAAAAAAAAAAATTTCCAAAAATTAAAAAAAAATTTTAAAAAATCCGAATTTTTTTAAAATTTTTGAAAAGGTTTTAAAATTAAATCCGTCGAAATATGCGTAAAACATCATTTTACCATATTTTTAGATTTTTTCAAATGCTTCAGGTATTTCGTATATTTCAGGCATTTCTTATATTTCATATATTTTTTAAAAATACCAAAAGCATTGAAAAAATCGAGAAATATGGCAAAATGATGTTTTACTGCATATTTCGACGATTTAGAGCATTTAGAACACTTCTCAGACAAAGCTGATTTTTTAGCTAAAATTTTATAAGAATTACTGATGGAATTGAATTTTATGCTGAAAGTAACTTATATATGACATTTTAGTGTAGTATTGAGTCAATATATATTTCAATTGTGAAAATCCATGTATTTTAGCTAAAAAGAAAGGTTTGTGTGAAAAGTGCTCTAAATGCTCCAAATCGTCGAAATATGCAGTAAAACATGATTTTACCATATTTTCGATTTTTTCAATGTTTCTGGTATTTTTTAAAAATATATGAAATGTATGAAATTCTTGAAATATATGAAATAGCTGAAGAAGTGAAAAAATCGAAAAATATGGTAAAAATGATGTTTTACTGCATATTTCGACGATTTGGAGCATTTAGAACACTTTTCAGACAAACCTGATTTTTTAGCTAAAATTCATCGGTTTTCAAACTTTTTTTATCAGAATTACTGATGGAATTGAATTTTATGCTGAAAGTAACTTAAATATGACATTTTAGTGTAGTATTGAGTCAAAACATATTTCAATTGTGAAAATCCATGTATTTTAGCTAAAAAGAAAGGTTTGTGTGAAAAGTGGTCTAAATGCTCCAAATCGTGGAAATATGCAGTAAAACATCATTTTACCATATTTTACGATTTTTTCAATGCTTTTGCTATTTTTAAAAATACGGGAAGCATTGAAAAAATCGAAAAATATGGTAAAATGATGTTTTCAATTTGCATATTTCGACGATTTGGAGTCAGTTTTATGAGCAGTTTTTTCATTTTCTAGCAATTCTGATAAAAAAAGTTTGAAAATCGATAATATTTAGGTAAAATACAGGTTTGTCCCTGCCTAGAAGTGTTCTAAATGCTCCAAATCGTCGAAATATGCAGCAAAATATTATTTTACCATATTTTTCGATTTTTTCAATGCTTCAGCTATTTCATATATTTCAAGTATTTCATATATTTCATATGTTTTTTAAAAATACCAAAAGCATTGAAAAAATCGAAAAATGTGGTAAAATGATATTTTACTGCATATTTCGACGATTTGGAGCATTTAGAACACTTTTCAGACAAACCTGATATTTTAGCTAAAATTAATGGATTTTCAAACTTTTTTATCAGATTTGCTAGATGTGCTCGAAATGCTCCAAATCGTCGAAATATAAAGTAAAACATCATTTTACCATATTTTCGATTTTTTCAATGCTTCAGCTATTTCATATATTTGAAGCATTTCATATATTTCATATATTTTTTAAAAATGCCAAAAGCATTGAAAGTATCGAAAAATATGGCAAAATGATGTTTTACTGCAAATTTCGACGATTTAGAGCATTTAGAACACTTTTCAGACAAACCTGATATTTTAGCTAAAATTTATGAATTTTCAAACTTTTTTATCAGAATTACTGATAGAATTGAATTTTATGCTGAAAGTAACTTAAATATGACATTTTTGTATAGAATTGGGTCAATATATATTTCAAGTGTGAAAATCCATGTATTTTAGCCAAAAAGAAAGGTTTGCGTGAAAAGTGCTCTAAATGCTCCAAATTGTCGAAATATGCAGTAAAACATCATTTTACCAAATTTTTCGATTTTTTCAATGCTTCAGGTATTTTTAAAAATAGCAAAAGCATTGAAAAAAATCGAAAAATATGGAAAAATGTTGTTTTACTGCATATTTCGACGATTTGGGTCATTTATTGCACTTTTCACACAAACCTTTGTTTTTAGCTAAAATACATAATGAGTCAATATATATTTCAATTGTGAAAATCCATGTATTTTAGCTAAAAAGAAAGGTTTGTGAAAAGTGCTCTAAATGCTCCAAATCGTCGAAATATGCAGTAAAACATCATTTTACCGTATTTTTCGATTTTTTCAAAGCTTTTGGTATTTTTAAAAAATATTTGAAATGTATGAAAGGCTTGAAAAAAGTGAAATAGCTGAAGCATTGAAAAAATCGAAAAGTATGTTAAAAATTATGTTTTTCTGCATATTTCGACGATTTGGAGAATTTAGAACACTTTTCAGACAAACCTGATATTTTAGCTAAAATTCATGGATTTTCAAACTTTTTTATCAGAATTCCTAGAAGCGCTCTAAATTTTCCAAATCATCGAAATATGCAGTAAAACATCATTTTACCATATTTTTTCGATTTTTTCAATTCTTCATGTATTTTTAAAAATAGCAAAAGCTTTGAAAAAATCGAAAAATATGGTAAAATGATGTTTTACTGCATATTTCGACGATTTGCAGCATTTAGAGCACTTCCAGCAAATCTGATAAAAAAGTTTGAAAATCCATGAATTTTAGCTAAAATATCAGGTTTGTCTGAAAAGTGTTCTAAATGTTCCAAGTCGTCCAAATATGCAATAAAACATCATTTTACCATATATTTCGATTTTTTTAATGCTTCAGCTATTTCATATATTTCAAGCATTTCATATATTCTTTAAAAATACCAAAAGCATTGAAAAAATCGAAAAATATGGTAAAATCATGTTTTACTGCATATTTCGAAGATTTGGAGCATTTAGAACACTATTCAGACAAATCTGATATTTTAGCTAAAATTAATGGATTTTCAAACTTTTTTCTCAGAATTGCTAGGAGTGCTCTAAATGCTCCAAATCGTCGAAATATGCAGAAAAACATCATTTTACCATATTTTTCCATTTTTTCAATGCTTCAGGTATTTTTCAAAATAGCAAAAGCAATGAAAAAATCGAAAAATATGGTAAAATGATGTTTTACTGCATATTTCGACGATTTACAGCATTTAGAGCACTTTTCACACAAACCTTTCTTTTTAGCTAAAATACATGGATTTTCACACTTGAAATATATATTGACCCAATACTACACTAAAATGTCATATTTAAGTTACTTTCAGCATAAAATTCAATTCTATCAGTAATTGTGATAAAGAAGTGTGAAAATCCATTAATTTTAGCTAAAAAATCAGTTTTGTCTGAAAAGTGGTCTAAATGCTCTAAATCGTCGAAATATGCAGTAAAACGTCATTTTACCATATTTTTCGATTTTTCAATGCTTCATGTATTTTTAAAAATAGCAAAAGCATTGAAAAAATCGAAAAATATGGAAAAATTATGTTTTACTGCATATTTGGACGATTTGGGTCATTTATTGCACTTTTCACACAAACCTTTGTTTTTAGCTAAAATACATGAATTTTCACACATGAAATATATATTGACACAATACTACACTAAAATATCATATTTAAGTTACTTTCAGCTTAAAATTCAATTCCATGAGTAATTCTGATAAAAAAGTTTGAAAATCCATGAATTTTAGCTAAAAAATGAAGTTTGTCTGAAAAGTGTTCTAAATGCTCCAAATCGTCGATATATGCAGTAAAACATCATTTTACCATATTTTTCGATTTTTTCAATGCTTCAGCTATTTCATATATTTCAAGCATTTCATATATTTCATATATTTTTTAAAAATACCAAAAGCATTGAAAAAATCGAAAAATATGGCAAAATGATGTTTTACTGCATATTTCGACGATTTAGAGCATTTAGAACACTTCTCAGACAAACCTGATTTTTTAGCTAAAATTCATGGATTTTCAAACTTTTTTGTCAGAATTACTGATAGAATTGAATTTTATGCTAAAAGAAACTTAAGTGTGACATTTTAGTGTAGTATTGAGTCAAAACATATTTCTATTGTGAAAATCCATGTATTTTAGGTAAAAAGAAAGGTTTGAGTGAAAAGAGCTCTAAATGCTCCAAATCATGTAAATAAGCAGTAAAACATCATTTTGCCATATATTTCGATGCTTTCAATGCTTTTGGAATTTTTAAAAAATATATGAAATATATGAAATGCTTGAAATATATGAAATAGCTGAAGCATTGAAAAAATCGAAAAATATGGTAAAATGATGTTTTACAGCATATTTCGACGATTTGGAGCATTTAGAGCACTTCTAGCAATTCTGATAAAAAAGTTTGAAAATCCATTAATTTTAGCTAAAATATCAGGTTTGTCTGAAAAGTGTTCTAAATGCTCCAAATCGTCGAAATATGCAGTAAAACATCATTTTACTATATTTTTCGATTTTTTCAATGCTTTTGTTATTTTTAAAAACTATATGAAATCTATGAAATGCTTGAAATATATGAAATAGCTGAAGCATTGAAAATATCGAAAAATATGGTAAAAATGATGTTTTACTGCATATTTCGACGATTTGGAACATTTAGAACACTTTTCAGACTAACCTGATATTTCAGCTAAAATTCATGGATTTTCAAACTTTTTTATCAGAATTCCTAGAAGTGCTCTAAATGCTCCAAATCGTCGAAATATGAACTAAAACATCATTTTACCATATTTTTTCGATTTTTTCAATGCTTCAGGTATTTTTAAAAAATATATGAAATGTATGAAATGCTTGAAATATATGAAATAGCTGAAGCATTGAAAAAATCGAAAAATATGGTATAATGATGTTTTACTGCATAATTCGACGATTTGCAGCATTTAGAGCACTTTTCACACAAACCTTTCTTTTTAGCTAAAGTACATGGATTTTCACCCTTGAAATATATATTGACACAATACTAGACTAAAATGTCATATTTAAGTTACTTTCAGCATAAAATTCAATTCCATCAGTAAATCAAATAAAAAAGTTTGAAAATCCATGAATTTTAGCTAAAAAATGAGGTTTGTTTGAAAAGTGTTCTAAATGCTCCAAATCGTCGAAATATACATAAAAACATCATTTTACGATATTTTTCGATTTTTTCAATGCTTCAGGTATTTCGTATATTTCACGCATTTCATATATTTCATATTTTTTAAAAAAATACCAAAAGCATTGAAAAAAATCGACAAATATGGCAAAATTATGTTTTTCTGCATATTTCGATGATTTAGAGCATTTAGAACACTTTACAGACAAACCTGATTTTTTAGCTAAAATTCATGGATTTTCAAATTTTTTTTTAGAATTTCTGATCGAATTGAATTTTATGTTGAAAGTAACTAAAATATGACATTTTAGTGTAGTATTGAGTCAATTTATATTTCAAGTGTGAAAATCCATGTATTTTAGCTAAAAAGAAAGGTTTGTGTGAAAAGTGCTCTAAATGCTCGAAATCGACGAAATATGCAGTAAAACATCATTTTACTATATTTTTCGATTTTTTCAATGCTTTTGCTATTTTTAAAAATACCTGAAGCATTGACAAAATCGAAAAATATGGTAAAATGATGTTTTTCTGTATATTTCGACTATTTGGAGCATTTACAGCACTTCAAGCAATATTGATAAAAAAGATTGAAAATCTATGAATTTTAGCTAAAATATCAGGTTTGTCTGGAAAGTGTTCTAAATGCTCCAAATCGTCGAAATATGCAGTAAAACATGATTTTACCATATTTTTCGATTTTTTCAATGCTTTTGGTATTTTTGAAAAATATATGAAATGCTTGAAATATATGAAATAGCTGAAGCATTGAAAAAAACGAAAAATATGGTAAAATGATGTTTCACTGCATATTTCGACGATTTGGAGCATTTAGAGCACTTCTAGCAATTCTGATAAAAAAGTTTGAAAATCTATGAATTTTAGCTAAAATATCAGGTTTGTCTGAAAAGTGTTCTAAATGTTCCAAATCGTCGAAATATGCAGTAAAACATCATTTTACCATATTTTTCGATTTTTTCAATGCTTCAGCTATATCATACATTTCAAGCATTTCATATATTTTTTAAAAATACCAAAACCATTGAAAGCATCGAAAAATATTGCAAAATGATATTTTACTGCATATTTCGACGTTTTAGAGCATTTGGAACACTTTTCAGACAAACCTGATATTTTAGCTAAAATTAATGAATTTTCAAACTTTTTTATCAGAATTACTGATAGAATTGAATTTTATGCTGAAAGTGACTTAAATATGTCATTTTAGTGTAGTAGTGTGTCAATATATATTTCAAGTGTGAAAATCCATGTATTTTAGCTATAAAGAAAGGTTTGTGTAAAAAGTGCTCTAAATGATCCAAATTGTCGAAATATGCAGTAAAACATCATTTTACCATATTTTTCGATTTTTTCAATGCTTCAGTTATTTTTAAAAATAGCAAAAGCATTGAAAAAATCGAAAAATATGGTTTTTAAAAAGATGTTTTCTGCATATTTCAAAAGATTTGGGTCATTTATTGCACTTTTCACACAAACCTTTGTTTTAGCTAAAATACATGAATTTTCACACATGAAATATATATTGACACAATACTACACTAAAATATCATATTTAAGTTACCTTCAGCATAAAATTCAATCCATGAGTAATTCTGATAAAAAAGTTTGAAAATCCATGAATTTTAGCTAAAAAATGAGGTTTGTCTGAAAAGTGTTCTAAATGCTCCAAATCGTCGAAATATGAAGTAAAACATCATTTTACCATATTTTTCGATTTTTTCAATGCTTCAGGTATTTCGTATATTTCAGGCATTTCATATATTTTATATATTTTTTAAAAATACCAAAAGCATTGAAAAAATCGAAAATATGACAAAACGATGTTTTACTGCATATTTCGACGATTTAGAGCATTTAGAACACTTCTCAGACAAACCTGATTTTTTAGCTAAAATTCATGGACTTTCAAACTTTTTTGTCAGAATTACTGATGGAATTGAATTTTATGCTGAAAGTAACTTAAATGTGACATTTTAGTGTAGTATTGAGTCAAAAAATATTTCAATTGTGAAAATCCATGTATTTTAGGTAAAAAGAAAGGTTTGTGTGAAAAGTGCTCTAAATGCTGCAAATCGTGGAAATATGCAGTAGATCATTTTACCATATTTTTCGATTTTTTCAATGCTTTTGCTGTTTTTAAAAATACCTAAAGCATTGAAAAAATCGAAAAATATGGTAAAATGATGTTTTACTGCATATTTCGACGATTTAGAGCATTTAAAACACTTTTCAGACAAACCTGATATTTTAGCTAAAATTAATGAATTTTCAAACTTTTTTATCAGAATTACTGATGGAATTGAATTTTATGATGAAAGTAACTTAAATATGACATTTTAGTGTAGTATTGTGTCAATATATATTTCAAGTGTGAAAATCCATGTATTTTAGCTAAAAAGAAAGGTTCGTGTGAAAAGTGCTCTAAATGCTGCAAATCGTCGAAATATGCAGTAAAACATCATTTTACCATATTTGTCGATTTTTTCAATGCTTTTGGTATTTTTAAAAATTATATGAAATATATGAAATGCTTGAAATATATGAAATAGCTGAAGCATTGAAAAAATCGAAAAATATGGTAAAATGATGTTTTACTGCATATTTCGACAATTTGCATTATTTAGAGCACTTCTAGCAATTCTGATAAAAAAGTTTGAAATTCCATGAATTTTAGCTAAAATATCAGGTTTGTCTGAAAAGTGTTCTAAATGTTCCAAATCGTCCAAATATGCAGTAAAACATCATTTTACCATATTTTTCGATTTTTTCAATGCTTCAGCTATTTCATATATTTCATGCATTTCATATATTTTTAAAAAATACCAAAAGCATTGAAAAAATCGAAAAAAATATGGTTAAAATGAGTTTTACTGCATATTTCGACGATTTAGAGCATTTAGAACACTTTTCAGACAAACCTGATATTTTAGCTAAAATTAATGAATTTTCAAACTTTTTTATCAGAACTACTGATAGAATTGAATTTTATGCTGAAAGTAACTTAAATATGACATTTTAGTGTAGAATTGTGTCAATATATATTTCAAGTATAAAAATCCATGTATTTTAGGTAAAAAGAAAGGTTTGTGTGGAAAGTGCTCTAAATAGTCCAAATCGTGGAAATATGCAGCAAAACATCATTTTACCATATTTTTCGATTTTTTCAATGCTTTTGCTATTTTTAAAAATACTTGAAGCATTGAAAAAATCGAAAAATATGGTAAAATGATGTTTTACTGCATATTTCGACGATTTGGAGCATTTAGAGCACTTCTAGCAATTCTGATAAAAAAGTTTGAAAATCCATTAATTTTAGCTGAAATATCAGGTTTGTCTGAAAAGTGTTCTAAATGCTCCAAATCGTCGAAATATGCAGTAAAATATCATTTTAGCACATTTTTCGATTTTTTCAATGCTTTTGGTATTTTTAAATAGAATATGAAATATGTGAAATGCCTGAAATATATGAAATAGCTGAAGCATTGAAAAAATCGAAAAATATGGTAAAATGATGTTTTACTGCATATTTCGACGATTTTTAGCATTTAGAACACTTTTCAGACAAACCTGATATTTTAGCTAAAATTCATGGATTTTCAAACTTTTTTATCAGAATTCCTAGAAGCACTCTAAATGTTCCAAATCGACGAAATATGCAGTAAAACATCATTTTACCATATTTTTTCGATTTTTTTCAATTCTTCAGGTATTTTTAAAAATAGCAAACGCTTTGAAAAAATCGAAAAATATGGTAAATGATGTTTTACTGCATACTTCGACAATTTGCAGCATTTAGAGCACTTTTCACACAAACCTTTCTTTTTAGCTAAAATACATGGATTTTCACCCTTGAAATATATATTGACACAATACTACACTAAAATGTCATATTTAAGTTACTTTCAGCATAAAATTCAATTCCATCAGTAAATCAGATAAAAATGTTTGAAAATCCATGAATTTTAGCTAAAAAATGAGGTTTGTTTGAAAAGTGTTCTAAATGCTCCAAATCGTCGAAATATGCAGAAAAACATCATTTTACCATGTTTTTCGATTATTTCAATGCTTCAGGTATTTCGTATATTTCAGGCATTTCATATATTTCATATTTTTTTAAAAAATACCAAAAGCATTGAAAAAATCGAAAAATATGGCAAAATTATGTTTTACTGCATATTTAGATGATTTAGATCATTTAGAACACTTTTCAGACAAACCTGATTTTTTAGCTAAAATTCATGGATTTTCAAACATTTTTATTAGAATTACTGATAGAATTGAATTTTATGTTGAAAGTAACTAAAAATGACATTTTAGTGTAGTATTGAGTCAATTTATATTTCAAGTTTGAAAATCCATGTATTTTAGCTAAAAAATGAGGTTTGTCTGAAAAGTGTTCTAAATTCTCCAAATCGTCGAAATATGCGGTAAAACATCATTTTACCATATTTTTCGATTTTTTCAATGCTTTAGGTATTTCGTTTATTTCAGGCATTTCATATATTTAATATATATTTAAGAATACCAAAAGCATTGAAAAAATCGAAAAATATGGCAAAATGATGTTTTACTGCATATTTCGGTGATTTAGAGCATTTAAAACACTTCTCAGACAAACCTGATATTTTAGCTAAAATTCATGGATTTTCAAACTTTTTTATCAGAATTGCTAGTTCTCTAAATGCTCCAAATCGTCGAGATATGCAATAAAACATCATTTTACCATATTTCTCGATTTTTTCAATGCTTCAGGTATTTTGTATATTTCAGGCATTTCGTATATTTCATATATTTTTTAAAAATACCAAATGCATTGAAAAAATCGAAAAACATGGCAAAATGATGTTTTACTGCATATTTCGACGATTTAGAGCATTTAGAACACTTTTCAGACAAACCTAATATTTTAGCTAAAATTAATGAATTTTCAAACTTTTTTATCAGAATTACTAATGGAATTGAATTTTATGCTGATAGTAACTTAAATATGACATTTTAGTGTAGTATTGTGTCAATATATATTTCAATTGTGAAAATCAATGTGTTTTAGCTAAAAAGAAAGGTTTGTGTGAAAAGTGCTCTAAATGCT
>NW_026468874.1:0-10565 GCF_026875155.1 Cherax quadricarinatus | reverse complement strand
GGTGAATACCCCCTTTCCTTTTTTCCCTTTCTCTCTTATGCAATAAAGGCGGTTTCACTACCCAAAAGTAACAGACTAATCTTCCACCTCAAGCACTGAACTAGAATACCATTATGGAACGAATAAAATGGTAAAGGGCAATTCGTACTTTTTTAAAGGGAGTTTTGAAAAAAGGAAGAGGTTTCAAAGGGGGCTTGCTGCAAAACAACGAGAGCAACAACCATCGCAGAAGGGTTTTTGGGCTTGTTTCCCCCAACACGAGTTTGAGGTCAAGTTTTAGATGGTTTTACGAAGCTACACTAGACAACCCAGAGGAAAACCCTTTGGGATTCGCTTTCGTCATGACGAGGAAAATTTTACTCTTTGTTAAAAGACCCAAATTTAAAAAAACTTTTACTCAAAAATTTGCTAACATCCAACCCAAGCTGCCCCCCCAAGATCACCTAAGTGCTTATTTTATCCACAATTCAATAAGTACTTGGATCCTAAATTCCTGTTTTAGTCAAATTGCAAACCCTCGCGATTCCAAATGAACTGATATTGGGTAGTGGGGTTGGCCAAGGGACTCCACCATCATATATCTCTCCGTCGCGCTTAACAGGAGTTTCAAAATAGCTTTGTACACAACCAAAACTTCCCTTGAAGCCAAACTGAGGCCTTAAGCGTATTGATAACTTTGTCCACCGCACACACCCGCAAAAATTATTTTACGTTTTTGGGGTTTTTTCCCAATCCACTGGTGCAGCTGGTTTCGCTGTTGTCGACAATGATGCTCTTAAAGAAATTGGGGCACGCATCAAAATTGGGCCCCCTACCCTTTAGACAGAACTGTTTTCCATACTCCTTGCACTGAAATGCATCTATGTATCAAAGATTTACATTTTTAAATTTTAACTGATTCTCTGTCATCCATAAATCTTCAACCATTTAAAAAGCAAAAATTTGGGATGCTTGTTCAAAGCCAGACACAGTATGGTTTAAAATTGTGACAGGAGTCAGAGTGCACATGCTGGATTTTCCCTCTCACATTGGTCTTCAAGCGAAAGAACTGTAAATTGGGTAAGCTGAAACTTTTAAAAGGGATAGATTACAATCTTGGGCTTGTCAGGTAGTATTTGAAACAATATTATGAAAAACAACTTCCACTGAATTTAATGGACTTAAGGCTCAGGGAGATTGGAACACCAGTGATCCTCATCTATCATCAATTCATTCATGCAGGAGGAGCCACATGTCTATGGTGCATCCAACAATTAAGCAGACTCTTGAAATGTTACTACCCCCGGTGCTCCGGCTGGGTTTATACAAGTATACTTTGCAGGTTAATGTCACCACCACCAGATGTAGACCAAACGAAATGTAAACTTTACCAGATGGAATTATTGTCACAAACCTTGACGTCATTATGTAAACTGGAGTGCGATATAATAATAATTAAGAAACAACTCACTCAAAGTTGTTCAAAGAAAAGGCTAAGTATTATTATCTCACACTGGTATATTTTACAGACCATTTCTGGAAAATACCCTGACTTTGCTAGCTGTAATAAAGCATTAACCACATATGTCATGTGTGGTGTGAGTGTGTGAGGTGTGTGTGTGTGTGTGTGTGGGTGTTGTGTGTGTGTGTGTGTGTGTGTGGTGAGTGTGTGTGTGTGTGTGGTTTTGTGTGTATGAGGAGTGTGAGTGTGTGTGTGTGTGTGTGAGTGTTGTGTGTGGTGTGTGCGTGTGTGTGTGTGTGGTTGTGTGTGTGTGTGTGTGTGTGTTGTGTGTGTGTGTGTTGTGTGTGTGTGTGTGTGAGTAATATGTTGTGTGTGAGTATGAGTGTGTGTGTTTATGAGTGTGTGTGTGTGTGTGTAAGAGTGTGTGTGCGTGTGTGTGTTTGTGTG
This sequence comes from Cherax quadricarinatus, assembly GCF_026875155.1. Lineage (NCBI taxonomy): Eukaryota > Metazoa > Arthropoda > Malacostraca > Decapoda > Parastacidae > Cherax > Cherax quadricarinatus. The sequence goes on along the minus strand of NW_026468874.1, from coordinate 8,677 downwards.
TGGTGTTGTGTGTTGGTGTGTGTGTGTGTGTGTGTGTGTGTGTGTGGTGTGTGTGTTTGTGTGTGATGTGTGTGTGTTTGTGTGTGTGTGTGTGCTCACTTGCTATTTGTGGTGCAGGGGGTCGAGTCCTTAGCTCCTGGCCCGCCTCTTCAACCGTTGCTACTAGGCCCTCTTTCTCCCCGCTCCATGAGCGTTTTCAAACCTCTCCTTAAAACTGTTTATGTTTTCCTGCCTCCACTACGTCATTTTCTAGGCTATTCCACTGCCTTACAACTCTATGACTGAAGAAATACTTCCTACTATCTCTCTGCTCATTTGTTCTTCAACTTCCAATTAGTGGCCTCTTGTTTCTGTGTCCCCTCCCTGGAACATCCTGTCCTTTGTCCACTTGTCTATTCCACCTCAGGTATTTTATATGTCGTTATCATGTCTCCCCTGACCCTCCTGTCCCTCCAGTGTCGTCAGCGCGATTTCCCTTAATCCTTCTTCATAGGACATTCCCCTTAGCTTCTGAATAACTTGTGGCAAACCTTTGTACTTTTCTCTAGTTCTTGACGTGCTTTAATCAAGTGCGGGTGTGTGTGTGTGGAGTGTGTGTGTTTTATGTGTGTGTTGTATGATTTGTATTGTGGAGTGAGTGTGTGTGTGAGAGAGAGAGAGAGATTCAGACAATCAACCATTTGCAACCAATAACTCACTAACAAGTGTACCGGGTGTGGAAGTGGTGAATTGCTATTACTCTAAAATTTGTTCATGATAGCACCCATGTAAAAACGTAAGAAACCTTTCTTACAGTTTTCTTCCCTTTTGTAACTTGTGATTTTCTTACCTTTGTAACTTGTGAGTTCTTAACCTTGACTATTCAGCCATCAAAACTTTGGAGCCCCCCTGGACACATTGTAACCCTTAATCGTAAATCCTTTGTAACTTGCTGATTGGACAGACCTCCCGGGAGTTATCCCTTTTTGAAAAATTGGATTTCTTTAAACCTTTGTAAATTGTAAATTTTCCCTCTTAACTTGCCAGCTATCAAAATTTTTGGGAGCCCACCCTGGACCCTTATTCCCTGAATTTTTTGACTACCGCCCACAGGATGGGAGGGGGTGAAAATAAACATATTAAAACTAACAAATTAAGTTTTTCCTTCCCAACCTACTTCTTCCCGTGCCCCCACTCCCCCCCCCCTGGGCCCTTTCCTGTAGCCTCTGTTCTTTTTTTCACCAATGTAGCCCAAAAAATGTAAACTTGCCAGATGGACTTTGCACACACTGATCTTTATGTTTTGGGAGTGCGTCACCCCCGATCGTTATTACTGGATGCGTCACATCCTGATCTTTATGTACTGGTCGTCACACCCGATCGTTTTTGTACTGGAGTGCTCACACTGTATTATGTACTGATTGCGCCCACACTTGAGTAAATTATGTACGGGAGTGCGTCACCCCTAGTCATTATGTAGTGGGGGTGCGTCACACCCCTGAACATTATGTACGGGATTCGTACACGTCATTATTTTGGGCTGCGTCACACCTTGAGTAATGTACTGGGTGCGTCCTTAGGGTCAGGAATCGCGGGAAGAACTAAAAGCCATAATGAAATCGAAGAACCCAAAGTATTTTCTCCTATGGCCACTCAAATCGAGAACACGTTCCAGTATTGGGCCCTCTTAAACAAGATGGGTCCTACACAGAGGGGCAGCAAGGAAATGAGTGAGCTACTCAGCCCAATTGACTAAAGTTTTTTAGAAAGCCCCCTAACCAACGGAGTCCGAAGATAAAAATGAATTTTTTATGAGAGAGCCAAAAATTTTTTAAACCCACCCTATCGATGTTATCCGCGCCAAATGACTTCAAACCCAGCGAAAATGACATGCCCATCACTCTGCCCCGGCCAGACTCATGGAACTCTTTTCATCAAGAACTGCAAGAACCCCCTATCACGACCTTTTCCACCCTATGAGAGGGACAGGCACGGGGTCTCCCTCAGTTACTAAAAACAACAGACATAGCCCACCCCCAAAAGGGGGCAGTAAACAACAGCAAAGAACTAAACCAATAGCACTAACACCCCATATCATAAAAATCTTAAAAGGGGCTAAACAAGATCACCCCATCTGAACCCATCATTTTACTAACCCAGGGCAACATGGGTTTAGAACGGGTCGCTCCTGTCTGTCTCAACTACGGGAAACCCACTACGACAAGTCCAAATCACTAGAAGACAAAAGAATGCAGATTAATATATACAGACTTTGCAAAGCTTCGACAAGTGGACCATGGGTAATAGCGCACAAAATGGCGTTTAAAGGAATAACAGGAAAAGTCGTTCGATGGATCTAAATTTCCTCACTAACAACACGGATAGTCCGCCCAACAGAGTAAAGCCGGGGCAGCTACGGTGAAAAGCCTTTTCACAAGGCACATAACTAGCTCCCATTTTGTTCCTCATCCTCATATCCACATAGAAAGGATGTCACCCACACGTGTCTTCCTTTGCGATGACACCCAAATCTCTTGAAGTGTTTCCATTGCAGACCTGCAAGGCCCCATGGACATCAACCAAATCTTTCAGGGGGCGCAAAAAAACAATATGAATTTCAACGATAGAATTTCCCAATTACTCAGATAGGGTTAACATGAGAAATTAAATCTTCATCAGAGTACAAAACAATTCTGGCCAAAAAATAGACCCGAAACCAACGTCAAAGACCTGGGAGTGATTATGTGGGAGGATTAAACTTCAGGCCATAACATTGTATCAATCGCATCTCCCTAGAAAAATGACGATGGAAATGAGAACCTTTCCCAAACTAGGGGGCCAAGCCCATGATGACACTCTTCAGGTCACTTGTTCTATCTAGGCTGGAATTTTGCTGCACTCTAACAGCACCTTTAAAGCAGGTGAAATTGCGCCTAGAAAATTACGAGAATTTCAGGGCGCATAACGAGATAAACCCCTTTCAATTACTGGGAGCGCTTGGGGTTTTTCTAAACCTGTATTCCCGGAAGCAGGAGGGAGAAGATACAGATTTATACACCTGAAAACCCAGAGGGCTAGTACCAACTTGCACCGAAAACCCAATCACTACGAAAGCAAAGACTGCAGACGATGCACCATCCCCCAATGAAAAGCAGGGGTCACTAGCACGTAAGGCCCATACAATAAGTGTAAAGGGCCCGAGATGTTCACTGCCTCCCAGCAACATAAGGGGATTACCACAGACCCCTGCATCTTCAAGCTGCACTGGACAAGCACCTAAAGCAGTTTCCTGATCAGCCGGGATGTGGCCGTACGTGTTTGCGTGCAGCCAGCACAACACCTGGTTGATCAGGCCTGACCCAAACCAGAGGCCTGGTCACAACCGGCCGCGGGGCTTTGACCCCGAAATCTCTCCGGGTAAACTCCGGGTAAACACCTTGTCATTATGTAGTGAGTGCGTCATACCCTGATCATTATTACGGAGTCGTTTACACCTGAGTCAGTAGGGATGTCCACACCCTGAGTCATGTACTGATGCGTCAAAACCCTGAGCCTTTATTAAATGGAGTGCGTCAACCTACAGTACTGGAGTGCGTCACACCAACCCTTATGTACTGGAGTGCTCACAATGAGTCATGTATGTAGTGCCGTCACACCCTGAGTCATGTAATGGAGTGCGTCACACCTGAGCCATTAATTAACGGAGTGCGTCACACCCTGAGTCATGTACTGGAGTGCGTCACACCCGAGTCATTAGCACTGGAGGCGTCACATGAGTCTTTATTACGGAGTGCGTCACACCTTGAGTCTTACTGGATGCGTAACACCTTGATCATTATGTATGGAGTGCGTCACACCGAGTCATTATGTAGGAATGCGTCACACTGAGTCATTATTACGGGAGTGCGTCAACCCAGTGTCATTTGTTGGAGTGGTCAACATTGAGTCTTATTATGGAGGGGCGTCACAACCGAGTCATTATGTACTGAGTGCGTCACACTGAGTCTTTAGTACGGAGTGCGCCACACTGTGCATAATGACTGGAGTGGTAAATCCTGTGTATTATTACTGGAGGCTTTCACATCCTTGTCATTATGTACTGGAGTGCGCAACCCTTTGTCATTATGTACTGGAGTGCTGCACTCTAACAGCCCCTTTCAAGGCAGTGAAATTGCTGACCTGAAAATGAAACGGGAAAACTTTCAACGGCGTGCATAAGGGAGATAAAACACCTCAATTACTGGGGGGCTTAGGTCCAAAAACTGAAATTCTGGAACGCGGAGGGAGAGAAACATGATTATATACACCTGGAAAATCCTGGGGATTACCGAACTTGACACAAAAATCACTCACTACAGAAAGCAAAAGACTTGGCAGACGATGCACCCATACCCCCAATGAAAAGCGGGGGTGTCACAGCACTTTAAAGACCATACAATAAGGTCAGGGGCCCGAGACTGTTCAACTGCCTCCCACACACATAAGGGGGATTACCAACAGACCCCGGGCAGCCCTTCAAGCTGGCACTGGACAAGCACCTAAAGTCATTCCTGATCAGCCGGGCTGGGCTTGTACGTTTGGTTTGCGTGCAGCCAGCAGCAACAGCCCTGGTTGATCAGGGGCTGATCCACCAGGGGACCTGGTCACAGACCGGCCGCGGGGCGTTGACCCCCGAAACTCTCTCCAGGTAAACTCCTGTGTCATTATGTAAATGGAGTGCGTCACATCCTGTGTCAATATGTACTGGAGTGCGTCACATCCCTGTGTCCCCTTTGTACTGGAGTGCGTCACATCCTGTGTCTTATGTACTGGAGTGCGTCACATCTGTGTCATTATGTACTGGAGTCGTCCCCAACCTGTGTCATTATGTACTGGGGTGCGTCACACCCTGCGTCATTATTACTGGAGGCGTCACACCTGTTCTTAATGTCTGGAAATGCGTCACACCCCGTGTCATTATGTACTGGAGTGCGTCACACCCCGGTCCCTATGTACGGAGTGCGTCAACCTTCATTATGTACTGAGTGCGTCACATCCTGTGTCATTTATGTACTGGAGTGCGTCACACCTGTGTCATTATACTGAGTGCGTCACATCCTGGTCATTATGTACTGAGTGCGTCACACCTGTGTCATTTTGACTGGAGTGCGTACACCCTGTGCATTATGTACTGGAGTGCTCACACCTGGTCATTATGTATGGAGGGTCCCCACCCGGTCATTAGTACTGGGGTGGTCACACCCTGCGTCCCCTTATGTACTGAGGCGTCCCACCTGGGTCATTATGTACGGAGTGCGTCACACCTTTGGGCATTATGTACTGAGTGCGTAAATTTGATTAGAGGAACTCACTCGTTGTTAAGACATGTCCCAAAATTTATCCAAGGCGAATTCAAACCATTTTGAAAAAAACCCTGGTTTTCTATTTAATTTTTATGTAATCTTCTTTCAACGTTGTACTACCCGGCAGGGGGTCGATTTAAGCTGGCCCGCCTCTTTCACTGGTCCTGTGTGCCCACTAATCCATTCTGCAATAAATAATTCATTTCGAACGTGACCAGATAAAAAATAGAGGTGTTCCCTCCCATTGACCTAAGGGGGTTCCCTTCCCCCCCCACCTTGTGGACCTAAACGGTGTCCCCTCCCACCTTTGGACCTAAAAAGTTTTCCCCCTCCCACCTTGTGGACCTAACGTGGTTTCCCCCCACCTTGTGGGCCTAACGGAAGGAAGATGACAGGCGAAAAGGGAGAATTTGTAAGGAAACTTTGGAAAAGGAAATTTGGGGAATTTCTGAAGCAGTGCAGTTGGCAGTAACTGAAGGAAAGTCAACGACGTGATGGTGGAGAGTACCTAGCTGGGGAACTTACTTAACTGAGGGGAAGAGTAAATTTTATTTAAGGGACGACAGGGCGGGGGGGCGTTGAACCCCGAAACCCTTCTCCAGTGTACCCAGGTATCTCCAGGGATACGTGGAATCACCTAGGTAACCAAAAAAAAGTCAGACAAGTGACTTATTTCCATTAGGGCCCTTAGGGAAAAAGCAAAGACAAAAAAGCCCTTTACTCAACCAACAAAAAAAAAAAAAAACAAAACACATGAGGGTAAAAAACATAAGGCGTTAAGAACAGGATAAAACAGAGTGTGAAAATCGCCAGAAATGAACATGGCAAGGGTGAGAGAGCTGAGAGACAACCAAAAAAATTGCAATGTAGCCAAGTCCCGGACCAAATTACTTCACATCCATATCAAAAGAAAACTAGTAAACCACTGAGGAAGATGGAGAGCATTTATGGAAAAGAAAAGCTGTGAGGTGTTAAGAGACGATTTAAGAGGGTTTTGGTGGAAAAAAAGCAATGCCAAAACGCCCATGGGTAAAAAAAAAAATACAGTGACAAACATCGGAATAATACACACCCAAAAGGGTAGAGGCAAAAAAAAAAAATGATGGGCGTTGGGTTTTATCAAAAGCCTAACAAGGTACTCACCGTGAATTCCGAACAACAGCTAATCTACGGTCTTTAAAGACAGTGAATGTTCCTAATGAAATTGAAATGTTTATTTGTTGTAAAGTTTACAATGTGTGTCCAAAAAAGCCATTGCATGCCTAGGCATTTCCGGCAGACTAATACTTTTTCTTACATTATTTGACCAAGTTTGGTCATACTGATATTAAAGTTAGTAACTGTGTGATTAATTACTTACAATAGTGAGGTATACAAAACATAAGATACAACAATTTTAAATTTAGTAATGGAATTTGGGGTTTTCTTGGGATGATACACAGTTATATAAAAGCTTCTATATTGGGGTATCTTAGATAAACTTAGAATAGGGTTAAAATTTATTAGTAATAGTTAATTAGGAATTTTATGTTTACAGTCATTGGTGAGTGTAAGTGTAAATTTTGGATGTGGTCAGTTTAAAGAGAAGAGAATAGGTGGTTTTTCAGTAGTTAGGTACGGTGGGTTGTTAGGTGACGGTGGGTTTAGTGACGAGGGTGTGTTAGTGACGGTGGGGTGTGTTAGGACGTGGGTGTGTTAGGACGTGGGGGTGTTATACCGGTGGGTGTGTTAGTGAGGATTTAGGTACGGGTTTGGGGTTTTAGGAGTTATTAGTAGGGGGTGTTTATGATGGGTTGTTAGGGCGGGGTTTTGGTGACGGGGGGTTTTCGTGACTGGGTTTTAGGTATGGGTTTTAGGTGAAAGGGGTGGTTATGAGTGTTTAGGGGACTGGGTGTGTTATGGGTGGGGTGGTTTTTGAAAGGTGTTGTTAGTTACGGTGGGTGTGTTAGGTTTTCGTGGGGTTTTAGGTGGCGTGGTGTTCAGGTAGATTGGGGGTGTTTAGGTACGTGGGGTGTTTAGTGAGGTTTTGTTAGTGAAGGTGGGGTGTGTTTAGTTGCTTGGTTTTTGACGGTGAGGTTGTTAGGTGACGGTGGGGGTTGGGGTTTGGTGACGGGGGGTTTGTTAGGTGACGTGGGGTGTTAGGTGACGTGGGGGGTTTAGGTGACGGTGGGGTGTTTGGTGACGGTGGGTGTGTTAGGTGACGGTGGGTTGTTAGGTGACGGGGGGGTGTTAGGTACGAGGGTGTGTTATTTACGGTGGGTGTTTAGGTGACGTGGGGTGTGTTAGGTGACGGGGGGTGTGTTAGGTGACGGTTGGGGTGTGTTAGGTGACGGTGGGTGTGTTTTGGGGAAATATGTTTCTACGGTAGTTTAAATAGTGGTTGACAGTTTAGAGTGTGGTAGGACAGATTTTAGGCCCTTTTATACATGAATGTTCAATTTATTTTTTGTAAGATTAGGGGCACGGGAAAGTATAGGATTTTGTGTTGGAATGTTTTTGGGTCCGTCAAAATTGGGAAAGTGTTTTAGTCAGGGTTAATATGAAATTAGGGTTTATAAATGTAGTTGCACGTAGTAATTGTTATTTGTACATAAGTTTAGACTTTGAAGAGTGGAGATGGGGGTGTTTGCAGGTAGGTTTTGTGATAATTCTTTCTCGTTTTTTGTTTGGGTATTATGGTTTAGGAGTGTGGTGTGTTGTCCCGACGGCATGGTAGTAGGTAGACGGATGATGTAAGTGTGAGAGGGTGTTGTGCACAGTGGTTTTTAGAGAAGATCCCAACCGTTTTGAAACTTTTATTTTTTGTTGGTAGGGTTGAATTTAGACTTTGGGTGACCAGGGTTTGCCCTCATTATGAAGCAATAGGATGTTGTCACTGTTTAGGGAAAGGACAGAGGGAGAAGTGTTGAACAAGGGTCCTGACTTATCTGTGCAAGGAAATTAGAAGATTAATCACCTTAAATCATGTATGTTAACTATTTTAGGTGATAAACTTGGTACAATCACCCCTTTAAAAGTATTGAGACTGTTTAACATATGGTGTAAAAAGAAATCTTGTATTTCTTCATTTTTTTTCTGTTATTTCACCTATTGGTCAGAGATTCCCAGGCGAACGGAAGATAAATCCCACGTTTGAATAGATACCACAGTTTGGGGCTTTGTTGGATTTATACACTTGGGAAGATTTGTTATCCCCCCAAAAAAGGGGGGTTCCTGAAGGGGGGGGAATTGATGCAAAATTGGCCCTCCCTTAGGTAATGAAAGTTTTTCAACATTTTTTCATTTTTAAAAAAAAGGGAAAGATTTGGTTTACCCTTTTAAAAAAAAGATACTTTCCCCTTGGGGGATCCAAAAAA